>ML681998.1:423918-450538 GCA_007922195.1 Podocnemis expansa
TGTGGTGTCACAGATAACTCAACCAATTGCTCCCATGGTTGAGTCACCTGCATACCTCATTGTCATTCATAAAGGCGAAATGGCTGAGGATTTAAAAATTGGACAATAACAGCCAGTGAAACCCAGGGATGGTTCAGTCTGATGACATGGCTGCCCCTTTGGAACTTGTCAAAATTATAAAGCTCTCAGCTATGCTTTCAGCTGTTTCCAATATTTCACGATGACTCTTCAGACAATTTTATGTGGTGCTCACTCAGAGAAGAAACCATGAAAATCCGACAGTTTACATGCAGGATATGAACTACCAAGGACAAGTTTTTGCTGACCATAAAACTTTTCCAAAAAACATTCTAATCAAAGAGCTATTAATCGTTTAAAATAAATATTTTATAAATTCCCCTCTGATTTTCCCCCATCATTTTTGTTGGGTTACAGCTAGTATACTTCTAAGTTCCACCAGCTAAAATTAGTAAATCTATTGATTTCATGTTCATCCAGCACTTTACTCTACCTTCTCTTTGCTTGGCAAGGAGGACAGGCAAATAACCCCTTATGAAACAGATACTTGTGTCACTGGAACAGAGAATTAAACAAAACTTGTGTATAAGACAATTATATTTATTGCCTGCAGCACTTTCCTTGAAGGTCAAGTCCCTGTGCCATCATTTAGAAGCACTTAATTATGTCTTTTTTGTCAGACACGCAACAGGTGAGATAGAGAAGTGATTTACCTTTGTTCTGTGTGTAAGCTGGCATAAGTCAGTGTAGTC
This sequence comes from Podocnemis expansa, assembly GCA_007922195.1. NCBI lineage: Eukaryota > Metazoa > Chordata > Testudines > Podocnemididae > Podocnemis > Podocnemis expansa. The sequence continues at coordinate 424,689 of ML681998.1, forward strand.
CCATGGAAGCCAAATGGGCTATGCCAGTTTGCACTAGCTAAATATCGAGGCTGAAGTTACATTCTTGTTCTCTATTTCCATCATGTATTTAGGCCTCAGTTCAGCAAAGCATTTAAATATGTGAATAACTCCATTGTTGATCAGCAAAGCATTTAAGCACTTGCTTCTAGCCAAACATGTTTAAATTCCTCTAGAGACATGTGTATTGCACTCATAACTTTTGCAATTTTCCTGTGATTTCACTTTCACTGTGTCCTACCGGAAAACTTAAAAGTAGTCTCCTGTTCCTTCAGTGAGCTTCTCTAGCATCTGCAGCAAAAGAGAAATACCAAAAACTTAGCAACCAGGGAGGTGGAACAATCTTTATAGTGGGGGTGCTGACAGCAATTGAACCAAATTGTAACCCCAGCATATGATGGAGAGACCACTTTAAGCCACAGGGTGCAGCAGCACTCCAGGCACCTATATTCCTGACTGCATTTAATAGCAAAAAGAGGTAGTCTTCACTGGTTTCAGGACACAGGATGAGAGAGCTACTTTACTACTGTCTGCTTATGCTTATGCATTTGATACTGCCCTTTCTGACAACCAGATATCCTGATAGCTCTGTTACTCTATTGTGAATTCACTAAGCTTATTGGTAAGAGAGAATCCCATTGTGCCTTGTTCTCCAAAGCTATAAAAATGCACCCAAAGCACACATATATTGTAGCATATATGGCAGAAGCACATTATAATGTGTGGCCACAGATCCAGGTGACCTGTTCCATGGATGTTAGACAGAAAAGCTTGCCTGTCCAAACTGCAGTCCATGAAGAGGGACATCATTTAGGGTAATACTAATCCAGGAACCTATGCCTCTAACAAACCCTGTTGCCAGCTCTGCTCACACATAGACTCCAGTGATACTATCACAGGTCCCAACCACATCAGGCGCGCCATCAGACTCATTCACCTGCACATCCACTAATGAGGTATATGCCATCATGTGCCGGCAACACCCCTCTGCCATGTACATTCGCCAAACTGGACTGTTCTTGAGCAAAACGATAAATGGACTCAAGTTGGACATAAAAAATGGCAAATCCATAAACCAGTAGGAAAACACTTCAGTCTTCCTAGACACTCAGTAGCAGACTTGAAAGGCGCCATACTTCAATAAAAAATCTTCAAAAACAGCCTTCAGTGTGAAACTACAGAACTGGAACTGATTTGAAAACTTGACACAATGAGAGTGGGTCTGAATAGGGACTTGGAATGCTTAGCACATTACAAAAATAATTGTCCCTGTTTACACATTCTCTCCCTTGATGTGAATGGGCTCCATCTGCTCTCTGAATTGACTTTGCTAAGACTTGCCCTCCTCCATACTGGCATGTATATATATACCTCTCAACTGTAGTTTCCACTTCATGCATCTGACAAAGCGGGTTGAAGTCCATGAAAGCGTATGCCTGAAAAAAAACTGTTAGTCTTTAAGGTGCCACAGGACTCATCTTGTTTTATCAGTTAGGCTGATTACAAAGAAAACACATGCAATTTTTAAATGACACATTTTCTATTGCACCAATTTTGCCTGTGCCTACAGTATTAGTGAAACCAGTACTGGAATACTGCACATAGTTCTAGCCTCCATATTTTTAAATCAAGTTGAAAAACTGAAGAAAGTTGAAAAAAAAGGCCACAACATATTTCAAGTACTGGAGAAAATGCTATCCAGTGAGAAACAGTGAATTCAATCAGTTTATGAAAAATGTAGGCTCAGAAGTGACTTGATTACAGGGTATCTCGGCCTTCATAGGGACAGAATATCAGGCACTAAAAGACCCTCCAACCTATGAGGAAAAAAATTGCATAACAGCAGTTACTGACTGGAAGCTGAAAGCAGACAAATTTTAAAAAGTAATTAGGAACATTTTTTTTTAAACAATGTGGGTGCTTAATCATTGGAATTGACTATCCTCTAGCTTCACCTTGTCATCATCAGGTGTGCAGAGGTGCCTCTGTTCCACCCATTTCTTTATCACACAGCTACTGCTCCAGAAAAGAATGTTCCCTCCTGGTGTTTGGTTTATTAATATGCAACACAATAGATAGCGCAATCCTTGCACATTAAAAAAACAGCCACCCCCACCTTGTCCTCAGACTCCCATGGTCTTCCACTAGGATATGTGAATAGTACTTCCTCTCACACATCAGGATTCACAACCCACTCCCTAGGTCTACAAATAGCCCTCTCTCCAATTTATATAGTTCCACAGAAGTTCCAACCAGATTCTTGACTGTTCACCAACTTCTCGCTACCACCCAGGCTCCTGCCCTGCTCAGCAAAGTCCCTCCTTAGGTTTGAGGCATGAGGAGCACCTGCATTCACTGCTATTCCATCAAAGCTATTACCCCCTGGAAAGCCTCCCAACCAGCTACTGTTTCTCAGCTTAGAAAATGGCTTGGCCTTTGTATCCTGCATCCTCTCCCAGCAGGCCTTGTTTTCAAGCACATGCTCCCAAATGGGACCAATATAGCCAGAATGCATGGCCTTTTGGGAGCCAAAAGCCAGTAACAAGACTTTTGGGCCAGCAAAGCCCTTAAGGGATCAGCACTCTGCTACATTCTTATAAAATAAGCACATACAACCCAAAGCGCCCCTTCCCTTGCACAAAGAAACAGGAAGATCTGGAAATGATTATCTAAGAAAGTGGATGACATGAAAACTAAAGAAAGCTCCAGATGACTCCTCACTATGGCAATGATCAGCCAAATCTCCACAGGAAAGAAACATTGACATATACATTTCTGTGACAAATCTAAAAACATATTTCTGGAGCTCAAGAGCAATTTGTCAAATAATCAGACAATCCATGAGGAATGACATGTAACACAACGTGCCATGCTTTTAAAAAGCTAGAGAAAAATCACATCCTATCTCATGGAATATCTTTCAGATGCCCAAGGCACAAATTCACGTATGGTCCTTGAGCTGCAAATAAAACAGGCTTGAAACATTTCCTGCACCAATCATCATTACTAAGCAGCACCTGCTGCACTACCCTTGACAAATCATCCAGTGGGTCCTGAGGAATTAACATAGTTTGGGAGTGAGAAGGTCTTACCTCTCCCTCTGCTTACTGTGTATCATTGGGTACACCAGTTAAGCTCTCTGCCTCAGTCACCCCAATATACCAAATGGAGGGTTGGAAAAAAAGTTCCTACCTACCAACTATATTGTGATATTATAAGGACTGATTAGTGAATACAAATGCTTTGAACACAGAAGGCTCAAGAAACCTAAGTATTGTTATTTAATCCTACTCACCACTAGTGGCTGCACCATTAAGGTTGGGTCAACTCCCTATTCTCCTTCTGAAAGAGTATGGATTGATTGTCACATGGATTCATAGATATAGATGTTCCCTAAACCCTCTTTCTGCTTAGTTCACCTGCACCCCACACTGCAGGATTTAGCCTTAAATCTATAGAATATATGTTCTGCTCGCCTAAACTTCAGCATAGCAGCTGGAATTCTTTTTAGCACAAAAGACCTAATTCTGCTATTCATTATACAGGTGTGAGGGACTTCCACCTGCAAGACGCTGACTGCACTAGCCCTGATCAAGCCAAGTATTTAAGTATGCGAGTTGTCCCACTGAAGTCAATTGAAGTTTTTATATATATTTATAAATGGGTGGCAGTGGGATATAAATGCAGAAATGTGTCTGAGACTGAGACACTTTGAATTATTTCTCACACACGTACAAATGCAAAACCGTTTCTTTGAAATGTTACAAAGAGAGTTTTCTCCCAGAATGAAGCCTTGTATGCTAAACATCAACCAACACTGGACTTCTTTTTTGGAAAAATAAACCTTAAAAGATTGGAATTCAAATGGAAGTGCTGATAGACCTTTAACTATCGCAGCATGAATGGCACTGCTACTGTATATTAACAAATGTAGTCATAAGAGCTCAACATTTTCCCCTCCCCCTCCTCCCCCAAGCTGCTCAGAAAAGCTAAGTTCCTTTTCACTTTCTTAATAACCAAAAGTGGGGGGGGAGACAAAGTTCTGCTGGATTTTCTTCTGGTTTCCTAATGAGCTTAACATCTCATAAGGTGCCTTTGGTAAGGAGAAAATCTTTTTTAAAAGACCCATTTTCCTGCTGACAGTACAGAGCAGTCTTTCTGAAGTAACATCAGAAGACCAGAAGGGTGACATCCAAGCTACCTGTGCTGGCAAATATGAGCTCTGTAACCAATAGATTCCTTCCCTTCTTTACTCTGCTTTGCTTTTTTTTTTTCTTTTTCTTTTTCTTTTTTTTTTAGCAAAATGCATGTTTAAAAGACATCAAGAAAAAAATTCTGTTTAGTTGTTTAAATAAAACAAAAAAAATTGTCATCAATTGTCTGCAAGGATTCCCAAAAGTCAAAGCATATATATCCTAATTGCAATTATAGTACAGACTCCCATGTAACATGGTCTTAATGCAAAAAGCATATCATAATATTATAGTTTCCTGTCACCTTGACTAGGTATGAACAATGGTACATGACCCATTTAGCATTATTTTTTATCTCTGTTGAGATAATGAACAATCTCCTAACAAGGGTGAGTCTTCTGTTGCTGCAAAAGCAGTAACGTCTATACAGAGACTACACAAAACACATAAGTTTAGAAAGGAACAAAGACAGTCTAAATGCAGTAACTGTCTAACAGTGCTGCTCTAGAGGTTTGATCATGCAGTTACTCACGAGTAGCCTCATAGAAGTCAACAGGCTACCTCACATGGTAAAGCTCAACATGTGCTGAAATACTTGCAGGATCAGCATTTAATACATATGGTATTTTATATCGTAAGTATGAAAAATGTAAAGGTTGCCTTTTTTCCACACGGAAGACCTCTATAGTTATTTGGTACTACTATGCTGGAATTAAGAAATTCATTACATAGTCATGCAATTGTAGATAGACCCACATGTTAAATAGTTTTGATTAATTTGACCCATGATAAGCAAAGAGATTCAGTCAAAAATCTTTTTCTTTCTCCTGATATCAATACAGGGTGAATCCACTGACTTCAGTGGAGTTGCTCTTCACTTACACTCAGAGATCAGAGAAAAATCTGACCATTGCTCATTTTTTAATATTAATGAGAATGTATTCTAATTTTTTATCATGTTTGTTGTAACAGCCATCTTCATATATTTATACAGTACTGTCTGTTAAATATATAAATGTGCTATTTAAGTTAAAATATAAATAGCCTTTGCATTTCAACTGCTTAGAGCTAATATTTCCCCACTGGGAACACACTATGTATGTGCAAGTTACATGAGAGAAGTGATTTATAGAGCTCTCATTTCACATGCATGCAAGTCCTCCTAGTAAGGTTGGGATTCTGAATATAGCAATGAAAGACTCCAATATGATACAGCTCTAGAATTTATCCTCTCTAAAGACCTTGAGCTTGATCTGCCAGTTGCTTTTCTCCTGAGGCAAGAATTAATTCTGCCCCTAGGTTGGCTTAAGTCTCTTCTGAGAAGAAACCGTCAATTATGACAAACTATGCTAAATTATTTATGATATCTCTGTGATGCAATGAAGCCTTTATGCTGCAGCAAAAGCTTTCTCTCTCAGGTTCACATAGGCAGGGGAAATGGGGCAGTTGACTGTGAAAATACAATATCTGTGGCTTGCTGAGCAGCAATAGTGAAGCAGACACAGGTTCAAATTCATCCCTGATGCAACTCCATAACCTTCAGATGAATTGCACCAGGGAGAGATCTAGCCCCTAAAACCCAATTCTGCCCTGAGTTGCACCCACTACAATCTCAATGAGGCAATTCGGCTGCATAGAGCATATGCCAAAGCAGTATTTAGCCCATAAAGTGAACCACAGAAAGTCCTATAGCTTTGCTATTTTCATATAACTTTTATCATCTTATTTTCAACTGGCCGCTGTAAGCTGTAAAAACAAATTTGTAGCACTCCCCACCCTCACAAGACTGGTGCTTTGGGATATCCAGTCTTAGAGCCCAGCCCAATAAAATAATACATTCAGCTTCCATGCCATTGAAGCCAGAATTTTTTTTTAAGCTGAATCTGGCCCTCACTTTTATTCAATATCATACAGCAGCATTTAGAGGGTAACCAAATATCACAGGAAACTCTTTTTATATAAATATACGGAAATAAAAATACCATATAGGTCACAGTCATTGGCACATTACAGCACAGTTAAGCCATGTGTTTCTAATTAGGCTTGTGATCACAAAGTAGCCAGTTTCACTTTCGGTCTCTTGGTGTGTTCTACAATTTTTTCAGCCAAAAACCATTAGCTGTTGAATTTTTAATGATCCTGTATTGGATAATAAGATTTTGTTTTCATTTTTCTCTACCCACTGGAGCCTCTGCTAATAATTATATTGTAGAAAAGGCTTCCACAGTAGGTGGGCCCCACAGTCTGCCCATAACATGGATTAACATTATGGAAAAACATGAAAACTAGAGGAAAAACACCAAGAACACTTGAGAAGCAGACTCGGTTTGGGGTGTGTATGGAATAGGGTTATTTCATTACAAAAACTAAGCAAAATAAATGAATACATTCAATTTGGTGAAACCTGTTTTAAGCTACCAGTGTAAAGACCAGCAAAAATCAGTCAAATAGTTGAAGCTGTTTTCACTCAAAAGTCAAATAAAACTGCACTAGATACCATAGGGATAACTGGAAGTGCTCCAGGCTTTGTTGTCTATTTTGGCTGGAGAAGCTGATGTACTCCCCTGCAGATGAATGCTTAGATCATTAGCTCCCTCTGTTCTAGGGTGCTGTTATGATGAGCCTAGCAGTTTAACAAACAAGGAGTCATGTGGCACTTGAAGACTAACAAATTTATTTATTACATAATTTTTTCTGGGAGAAAATCCCACTTCGTCAGACGCTTTAAAGATGGAGGAACTTACAGAATGGGAGGAAATAAATGCAGGGAAGTGTAAGTCTTCAAAGACAAGCTGCAGAGATCGAATTTATTTGCAAATTTTACTGAATTGCTTCAGGGCTTAATAGGGACTTTTGATTTTTCTCTCATTATAACAGGTGATTTGGCCTCATTGTCCTCTATATGCTGTTCCCTCGTGTTTGAATCTTTACAGCTGCTTTTATTTGCAGTTACAGTGTTACCTGTTCCTATGATTTACACTTTTGTGCATTTATTTCCTCCAATTCTGTAAGTTCCCCCATCTTGAAAGTGGCTGATGAAGTGGGATCTTTGTCCCATGAAAGTTAATGTAATAAATACATTTGTTAGTCTTTAAGTGCCACAGGACTCCTTGTTTGTTTTACTGAACTAGACTAACATGGCTGTTCCTTTGGAACCTAGCAGTTAAGTTGCTTTTTCATATTTGATAGTTCTGATCCAGTTTCTTTCTGCTCTGAGGATTCCTCTATCTCTTTTTCTCTTGCTTTGCTACAGAAAACTTGTTTTCTACCCACTTTCCCTTGGACTTTGTTATCCCAATTCACATAAGCCCTACGCTCAGGATGCAGTGAATTCTATTAGTGATATCTGCATGCACCTAAAAGTGGGTTTTGATGCTCTGTATAAGGGTGGAGTCATCATCAGTGGTCTCAGTTTCGAAGGCAACAGTATGAACCAAACTTCTGTACTATTGGTGAAATTGCTGTTCTATGACATGGGTGAAAGCCAAGGAGTGAGTTTCTTGCTTTCAATAATAAATAATGTAGCAAAAGCTTTAACCATGAAAGGTGTTGCCTACCTGAATATTTGAATGAAAGAATATTAATGAAGCTACAGTGAGGATGATCATGTTGAAGGCTATAAAGAATTTATTAGGGAGACAGCCATCAAAGGCTATGTAGTATATGAAGCATAAAACTGCTATAACTAATGACAGCAAGTAGTTTAGGCAAGTAATGGACATCAGAGCTACAAAAGGGAACACGGAGATATATTATTTAGTAATAGAGTTCTCATAAGAAAGTAAAATATGAAGTAGAAAGATTAATATGATTGCACACGTCATTTTAAATACCCATGTCCAACCTCTGCCTTTTAAAAAGAGGAGACTGAATTTATGCCCACATAGCAACTTGTAAGTCACAGCATTTATTTACATAGTTTATACAAACTACTAAAGATCTGCAGGTCTAATTTATTAAAATAGTGTTTGAAAGTGATTTAATTTACTGCATTAAAAATAGACCAGTGACTGTATTTTTATCTGCCAAGAGATCCATATTTTATAGGTCAGATTATCAATCATCATACTGTAGAAGGTCAACGGACCTTCTCTCCCAGGATTGTTATGCCCAGTTTAGTTGCTGCTCCTACGTTTATAGCTTTCCTCTTCCCTTACACTGAGTAGGAGACCTTTCCTTTCCAATCCAGTGCTGGAAACTGTATCTTTGTCCAGCACACAGGTGGTAGAACTAGCTTTCACCAGCAAAAGGAAATGTGAGTATTGGGGAAAAAAATGAGATGATAGATGAGAAACAAGTTTTTACATTTCTCTGAGCATCTAAAGCTAAAAATATTGTATGTTATTGAATCTCCACTACAGTTCTTTTCCTTTTATTTTTACAGAAGATGAAGAGATATTCTGAATCAAACTAAAGAGGACAGATTTCCATCAACATCCCACACTAGAACATACTACTGGTGAGCCAGGGGACATTTTATTTAGGTTTTAGTGACTTAAAGTTGTTTCACATCTTCTTCTCTTACCTACATTTCACTATGTGAATTTCAGATGTATCTAAATATGTGAAATATCAACTATATACATTATTAATGGACCCCTAATACAAGTTACATATCTACAAGAACATTCTTTTTTCAAATGTCTCTGATTATCCCAAAGCAAAATAACCAGACTTGAATATGCTGTCCAAAATGCAGATCAACTTTAGTGCAGATGTTTTTGTCTGCAAGAAGAGTGACCCAGGAACCTAAGAAGCAGGACTGGAAAGGATCTGAGTCATCAGCTCCGATCTCCTAACGCAGGCAAACCGATCACATGATCCTACTCATAAATTTCAATCTCCATGTTAACCCCAGTTAAGTCATTTGTCTCCACTGCTCCTGCTAAACAGTAATTGCAGAACTTCTCACCTCTGATGAGGAGAGAGCTTCTAATTTTCAGACTAAATATATTCATGGCCAGTTTATACCTATTTGTTCAAATGTCAACCCTCCTTAAATTTAACTAGCCCTTCTCTCTTCCTGGTGTTTGCCCTCCTCATGTATTTATAGAGAGCAATCATAACCCACTTTTGTTTTGCTTGGTTAAACAAGCCAAGGTCTCTTAGGCACAGATACCAATGTTTATCACATTAATCTAGTCATTGGGCTGTTCCCCTTTTGTTAAAAAAACTAAAAGTTTCTTGATCTTGTCACAAAAGAACAGCTCAATATATATGGCCATTCATCCTGGACCATTGGCTTAATAGTGTAACTGTTTAGGAGTGAGTTTGGCACTTCAGTTTAAAAATGGGAAGGGTTTCCATGAAAAGATTCAAGCACAAGGATTTCTGTGATCATCCAGAGTCACCAGTGGGTAAGACAGCTGTTTTCTCTTCTAAAGACCATAGGCATGTTTCCATGTCCTATATTAACTGAGAAATCTATACTTCTTAGCATGGCATCAGAGACTGGACGCTATGATTGGATTGCTGATTTGCTGAGGACACTTTTCAAAGACCCAGCTTTCAAACTGATTTGCAATGGAAACTGCTGAAAAGAGTGTTTTGGGTTGTTTGTTTGTTTGTTTGTTTGTTTGTTTGTTTGTTTGTTTGTTTGTTTGTTTGTTTGTTGAGATCACTATCTGTGATCAAGCAGAATTCTCTGCAGAATTTCACAAATGTGTCTCTACCAGTGATTTTATTTTTCAAATATTTCAACTGTAGATGATTAAATTGGAGATATGAATGGCATTGAGGGCAGCCCAGGCCTCCAGAGCATCCTGCTCTGATACTAACGCGGCACTGAAATGGTGAATAAAATAAATAAATATATGTATAAAAATAATCGGCTGCTCTGAGAATTTTTTTCTTCCAGTAAGTTGCTGCCAGGGAGCCTAGAGCCCTAGTTTGCATTCTGGACAATAAACCCACCTTATAAATACAGGTAATGGATTTTTGTGACAGTGGTTATGGAGTGAACATAGACTGACATTAGATTGAATTTTAGTCATTTTATATTCTACCTCTTGTTTGTTTCTTTAAAGAACCAGAAAATACTTTGAGACATTTGCATAGTTTAGAGAAACATACCAAATATAATACAGAGAATTATTTTGATATGTTGACATTAGTATTATCTCCACACAAATCTCATGGCACTTGCTGTTGAAAGACATACAAATGCTTTTGATGGATATTGGAACAAATGAATGTGCTGCTGGGTGGGGGGTTTTACAGTTTATATAATTTCTGCTGCTGGCAGGGGAAAGGACAGAAGAGGAAATTATTTTGTTTTCCTTTTCAGCCAGTTCTTTCAGGAGAAGTTAGAGAAAATCATCTACCTTGTGGACCATTTTCTTTTTCTTTAGTACTGGGAACTATTCTGCTTCCTAGATGTAGTTTGTCTTGTTTTTTTAAAAAATTATAAATGAATAAAATACTTCATGTAATGGTTACTGAAATTTCTCTTCCGCCCCTTGTGAATGGTTTTGCTGGCTCTGTAATACTGTTTTGGCCAGTTGCAATCTCATGAGTTATGAGTGTTATTTCCTTGCAATTGCACATACTTTCCATATTTCACACAACCCAATTATGTATCACACACATATATGCGTGTGTGTTAAAAATTATTTTTAAATTAGCTCCTTCCTATTTTATAAAATTGTGGAAATTATTCAGAGTTTTGAATCTCAGACTAAATGATCTATTCATCATTTTATGTTTCTCATATTTTCATAAAACTGCTGCATATCTGTTTACAAAGAATATACTCCTTGCCATTGTCATCATATCGTCAAGTGGAAAGGAATACTTGGGACTGAATCTTTGCTTCCAGTCCCATAACTGTTGGAGACTCAGTTCTAGTGGATCCCACCTAAGGTGGTGGAAGTGGGATTGTTCTGCGGGGCTCATGGCACCACCTCACCCTGACATTCATATCTCCACTGAAACTCTGCATAGGGTGACCAGATGTCCCAATTTTATAGGGATAATCCCAATATTTGGAGTTTTCTTTTAGGTAGGCACCTATTAACCCCACACTCCTGGCCTGATTTTTCACACTTGCTATCCAGTCTCCCTAGCTCTGCAGCTCAGCAGGGTTAAGGCCATTTTAGGCCCCATCCTGCAAACCCTTATAGGTCTAACTTTAATGGGTGTGAGTAGTCCTATGACCATAAAGTAACTCTCATGCACAAGTATCTGGGGACTTGAATGGAATTGTTCATGTGGAAGAATGCTGGCAAAATGAGGACTTCAGTCATCCACATTACTTTTAGAGTGAGGGAAGGGGACAGGCCCCTTGCCACTTTTGTTGCTCTTCACTAAACTCCCTCAAATTAAGCACAAACCATCTAGTAATGAAAAATCCCCAGAAATGAATGCAATATTCTAGAGGTGGCTGTACCAGATTTGCATAAAAAGGGGTTATTACCTCCTCGCTTTGTGATGTGACACTTCTGCAGATGCTGCCCAGAACTGCATTGACCCTTACTGCTGTCACACTGCATTACAAATTCGTGCCTAATTTTCTTTCGACTATCATTCCTAAGCTCAGCTGTTACTGCTTTCCAGGTTTCTCCCCCTCACTGAATATCTGAATTTTGAATTACATTTCCCCTGCTGTATTCAAGTGCATTTTCTCCACATATAATCTCATTTACTTATTCTCTGTGCATTTTTCTAACTCTTGTAGCTCCTTCTGCAGCACTTGTCTCTTCCCAGTAGTGTTTACAGCACCTTCCAATTTTGTACCATCGAATCATTAATGAACAATGTTAAATGAAGTAGAACTTAACATCAATTCCTGTACTACCACAGTAGACCCCTCCCTGAAATAAAATATAGAGTAATTCATCATCATCCTTGCTTTAGAATCTGCAGTCATCATTCAGAGTATGCTGTTCATATTTAGGCCAACTGGTATTAGTTTTGGGAGAGTGATTTCATGACACACCATGCTAAATGTTTAACTAAAGTCTGAACCTCTGCCACTTTCCTTTCTTCCACTATTTTTTTTTAATTTTATCACCATCCATAGAAGAAGCAATCATTTTTGTCTGATGAGAGGCATTCTGTCATGAAGCTTATTGCTCACTGTTCCATTGTCTTTTAGATGTTCTGGACCAGACTCTAACTTTATCATCTGCCTTGAAAAAGGGGCAGCACAGAGTCTCATTGCTTAAGGAGCAGAACAGAGAATGAACTGTCTTGGAGGCAAACTTCCTCTTGTGCTTCTCCTTGCTTTGTGGAAGAAGTAAGTTACTGTGGCCATGTCTACATTATTTTGCCACCATCAAATCTGTCTTTCCAGATTGACTTAGTGGTCAGCTAACACTTGCTAAGTCAATGTGGAAATTGACTTAGTAAAACCACTCCTGCGAATGGTGCAAAACAGCAAAGACACCACACTGAAGGGGAGTTAGGAAGTTGATAGGAGTCACGCAAGCTATTCTGCGTAGCTTGTGTAAACTCCTGTCCACTGCTGCCGAATTTTCCTGGCAGTGCAGCTCGGGCCTCTCTCCTTTTCCTATAGCAGGTTACTCCCCTAATAGCAATTCCAGCCAGTGAGAGTGCAGAGCCTTGGCTCCTCTCTCTGCGAACACTTCTCTGACACCCTCCCTGTCCAAGTGCTCACAGAAGGACCAAGTGAATACTTCTGACAGACTGATTTGCAATCTGAATGGGACTGAGCTGTGGAATAAGGAAACTGAATAATTTAGGGTTTAAAGCTGAATTGTCCAACCCATGGCCCATGGACCACAATCTAGCCTGCCAAAAGCTGTGAACTGTGCCACTGGATGCAGCAGCAGCCCCCACCACCACCACCCTCCACATACAGCCAGAGCCTAGGAGCAGCCCCTTACCTCCAGCCCCATGCCAGCAAGGAGCACTAGCAGCTCTGCCCCCATCCCAGCCAGCCACAGCTCGGGGGAGACCCTCCACTTCAGTCCAGCCCCATACACACACCAGTTGCACTGCACCAGCCAAGACTCAGGGGCAGAGACAGGTGTGCGGGGGAACAGCCACTGGTACATCCTGCTCTGTGCAGTGGTGCAATTCCCTGCGCCCCCTTGGTACGCTTATCCCTTCCTTCTGCCTAAGCCCCCACCCTCTAGGCCAACCAAGCCCAACAGGAATGCAGGGCAGCCCAGCTAGCACTCCCAGAGCCCACACCCTGCAGCAGCCCTAGCCCTGCCTGCAAGAGAGAGCCTGGCTGAGCGAAGCAGATTCCCCGCCCCATTTAGGGGGTAGATGCCACATGGACCAGAGCTCTCCCAGTTCTATTGTTCTCTTCCCCAGCAGGACTTTCCAGACTAGTTCATCTGGGAACCCATCCAGCAACCAGCCTGGGAAAGAGAGGGGAAGCCACTTCCCCCAGCCAAGCCACTGCTGGCAGGAGGAGCCAGGGTTGGAAGTAGATCCCTGTCCACTCACCCAGTTGCTAGGGAAAGCAGCCAAATGCACAGGGCAAATTCAGTAGGAGAAGGACAGATGCTCCCCCACACCTGGTAAGTGGGGAGAACATGATGGCCACGAACAAAGGGAGACATGAGTTACATAACCAGTAGTGTCCTACCTCCAAAACTCCCCTCCTCCTGCTGGTCATGACTGGTAAAAATAGAAGTTGGCACCTGTACTACCCTCCTTTCCTGCAGTCTTGTGCCAGCCAGATGGGCACAGCAGCACCTCTCTCCATTGCAAAACTTGCCCACTTGCCCTCTGCATGAGGAAAACATTTCATCAGGGCTCCTCATGCTAAAACATTGGGCACCTCTACTTTAGAGATTTTGTTCTCCAAGTACTGGTGCATTATTATTCTACTGGAGACAGAAGTTAGACCGCTGAGGGAGTAATTACTAGGATCACTGTTTTTTCTCTTTTGAAATTAACTTCTCCATGGGTTTTTCTCCCCTGATGTTTTCTGAGTTTTCCATGTCTCTTAAAAAATAGCTGAGGTAAACTAAATTTATTTCCTAATTCCCTTAATAGTGTATTTGCTGGAAGATTGGATGTAACCATGCAATTTTTCCAGGTATTCCTTTTCCTATTTTTTAGCAGGCAAAATACCTATTTTTATAAGGTCTTTCTCATGTTTTAGTTAAATAAATTGCATTTTATACTCTTATTTAAGATGGCAATCTGTATGTCAATCATTTCAACCATCATTAATTTCATCTCCTTCCCTTTTTGTTAATGGGCATATTTTTTGTTGTCAGAATATGTTGATAAAAGCAGGCTTTTAAAATTATTTCCCTTAATTCCTTTGGCAAACAATAACTCTACCTTCTTAATGACCTTCTCCCCCACTACAATTTATAATTTGTTCTACTATATTCTAAGTTCAACTGTATCCCTCTTTTCCATTTTACAGTACTTTGATCAATACCTTGTAAATCCACAAACGTAGGTACTTCTTGTATCTTGCATTCTTTTGCAACTGTATACTTTACTGACCCTCCATTAAAATATCATTAAAATGCACTAATAAGGAAGATGACTGCAGAGATCTTAATTCCAAACCTCCTTTCACAGTGATGCAATTTATTATTTCCTTCCAACTCTGTGGCCTTCAAGGAGACAAATCCCGAAGCATGAAGTTCTTAGTCAGGGAAAGCTCATTGATCTTAAGACAAAGTAAAGCTTTTTCAGGTTTTGGACATAGTATTCTTAATTTCTTACATTCAGACTTCTCATTCCTGAACTCCAGTACCCTTGCAGTGCTATGTTTTGTAAATACATTTAGCATGAGGTAGGACCCATTTAGTAAATTTAAAACTGGATGTCAAGTGCCATAACTGCTGTGTTTGGATACTTCGAAGTTACTTGCACTCAGAGAGAAACCAGCAGACAGGGACTCAGAGACATGTAAACACACACATGCTAAGTTTGTTCTCCAACTCAAGACCAAACCGAACTGGCTGAGTTACCCCATAATACTCTAGCTCTGTTAGCTATGGCAAGCTAGGCAGGACACAAAAAACCATAACACTGTCAACCATATCAAAATTCTCCATTATTTTTACATTCCTGATCATCTCTTGTGTATTCAAGATGACTTCTGCAATATGTGGATAATCTTTTTTCTGGACCATGAAGTTTTCTTCTCTGTAATTTACGAAACCTCAGTGATGTCTACATCTGCTGGATAACAAATATCTCAATAGATAAAACTACTATGCAAGTATGTATTTGATTTTGAGAACTTTATGATAATCCAGGAATATTTAATTCTCTTTCTCCTTGGTTCTGGGTAATCGGTAATAAATGTCATTGTTATTTCTCATTTGTTTTTCACTCCTGAAATCAAGAATCTAAGATTTTGCCACCCTATTCTTCACTGTGGACATTAAATGTGCGTGCACATTAAAAACTGTATTTCCAGATCTCAATTGTTACTTTATTCCTGGAACATAAATGAAGATACTTCCATGCAGTAACATACTTCATCTTCATCTACGATTTTATTTTGTACATTGGAAATACATGCCAAGCTATACCTGGAATTGTAAGGCTGATTTACTAAGAAGCAAATGTTGATGTCAGGAGGCTTAAGTAAAGAGCCAACAGACCAAGAAAATTCTTCTTAGAATGGCTGAAGATAAGAAACAAGATAAAGGCAGTTTGTAATGCTTATTATGTATGAAAATAGACCCTAGACCAAGGGGCTGTATTACAGAAGTTAACAACAGGAACCTTACACAGTCTTGCCTTCAAGACAACTAACCATCTAGTAGTTAGTTCTTAAAGAGAAGGGAGCCTTCTGAATAAAGGTTTCTCAAACACAATGGACTCTCTCCAGGATAAAATACTGAGTAGAAGTGTAAAGACCTAATCTAGTCTTTTGGTATGAGATGAGGAGTCTATATGAGTTTCTAAGGTGTTGAATTCTCTTTAATTATCATTGAAAGGTAGGCTAACATTGAGCAGGTGGTGAAAGTTATCAGTGTCACATTGACAATGTTTGGAATAAAGGAACTCTAGAAATTCCCAGGTTATCAGGAAATTCTACCCTTGCCTGGCAAGGTTATTCTGATGCATTTGAGTCACCTATCTAACCCAGAATAGGGGCTTAACATTTCATGGATGCCATTAACAGAACAGTCCAGAGCCATAGGCTCCAAATTATGTTTCAACCTCAGGCCTATCCCCACGCATTCAGAGACTCCACACAGAAACCTGACTAAGGGATGGGAGGGGACTGGAGTTTTTCAGCCTAGACACATTGCAGAATAGGACAGAGACTGGTATTTAAAAATCTGTGCTTCTTTGTAAGGGGTAATCATCCATTGCCACAAACAAGAAGACCAAGCTAGAGAGAAGGCACTAGGGACTCTAACTAGGACTCACAGAAGAGTTGAGATCAGAATAGGGACAAGGTAGCAAATAAGGACTTTTTTTAATCCTCAAAATCTGTAACTGTCTAGTAGTTTTTAAGAGCAAACTGACTGTGGTTAAGAAATTCCTTGTCTAAGGTTGTGATCCTTGCTGTCCTGTCACATTGTCCACAAAGGGGATACAGTAAAAGCCAGAATGCCCACAGCTGGATAGAACTGTACCGAATACAAATTGGCAGCTATGCAGATCTGAGGCACTGGTTCCAGGGTCTAGAGAGACTGGACTGAAGACTCTTACTTCCCAAGGAGGATTTAAATGAGGGCGTGAGCCTGGATGTGTGTCTTACAGACCAAATTGCTGCCGTCATCCCGGCATTCCGGGACTGCTTAGCAGCAAGTATGAACTCGCTGCTTCACTCCTGGAAGTCAGCACCAGAAGTCCTGGCCACAGGGAGATGTAGGAGAAAGCCAACCACAAGGCATTTGTGGTCAGCTTACTCGAGTGTGTCCCAGTGGCTTAGGAAGTCATCAGCATTTACGCAAGGAATTTTATGTGTCTTGCCACCAAAAAACTCAGCTAAACGTAGACAAGGGCTGGACTGAGGAGCATGTGGACATAGGAACTGACGGCTAGATCCACTTAAAACTGACTGGTGACTGTCCAGAGGGGAACTGGGCCACATTATAACAAAGATGTTGACTATCACTGGGCAAAAAACAGATCCTTGAAGGACCACACAAGAAACATGTCCACAAGAAGACTATTCCTCAATAACCAATAGCTAGAGGTTTGTCATTTAGCCATGTTTTAAATCTACATTGAGGCCAGGTGCAAAAAGAAATTGGCCAGTATGTGCTGGCTGCTTTTCATTGTTCCAGAATAAGATGAAGGAGCCAGAGTGGATTGGTGACTCTAGCTCTAAAGTTCAAATTAAAAATAATAAAAATAAAATTCACATTGATAACACCTGTTTTCAGATCATTAGAAATATCATAGTAACATTATTTTGGGGTCCTGTGTTTATTATCCATGTATGAAATTCATAATTTCAACAAGGAAATCCCACATAAAAATCAGGTTAAAATGGACTTATGGTTAAGAGTCTATCAGAAATTCAGCATAAAATGGAATATATAGTTACTATAATTATTCCAAAAATACATATTCTAAAGCCAAGAAATGTAGAATTAAGGTAGGTTAACTTTAGAAGAAATCCAGAAGTGCTGAGGTAAGAAAATAGAGTAAATACACCAAAACAACTTTAAGATAGTTCCTTAGTCAAACTAAGGGGGGAGGGAGAAACCCAAAGTAAATGATCAAACAAACTTTATGTATTTTAACAATCCTGTAAATCTAAAATGGCCCCACAATCACTGTTCTACACTAATCATAATTCTCCAGTTATTTCAAGGCATCACCAGAGAGTGGAGTTAGAGTATTTACTGTTTATTTCTATCCCTTAATGTATTTGGATTTCATTCAGGTTAGCCTTCACTCTTGAATTTCCTGGGTTTATAATGTTCATTTTCAGGATAATTACCACATCCCTGTAACATATTTTACCCTAAATAACAGACATGTACTTTCATTCTTAACTCTATCTCAACCTAGTTTTTATCTGAGAATTGTATTTTTGTAGGACAATACATTGGGAAGCAACAATGAAGTGGTAACAGATTAACACAGCAACCTTCATCAACACAGGTGTTTGCAAACTACTGGAGCTTCGTCCCCCAAACACCTTCCTCAACTCAGATGACTGCAAGGAGAAATTGAGACTGATGAAAGATCCCCACTTCCACCAATAAGTACAATCAGATACACAGCTCCTTGTGCACTGACCAAAAAAACATGCTTTAAAACATTGAGGGGTAGCAAGTCATAGCTTAGATGTAATAGCAAGTGCTGGAACTAGCCCATAAAACATTAAGGGAGAGTGCACTGTTTAAGCCACTTTGTTAATAATAAGTCACAAAAATACTCAAAGAAAAATAATACCCCTCTAATGACGGTGCCTTCTATGTATCTTAATTATAATGGAATATGAGACTTCACAGAGCTGGGTAACAGAGTAAAACTAAAAAAGCTTTCAGTAGAAGTGCTGCATACGTGTGAGGTCAAGAGTTTTCAAAAGGCTTCTGAAATACCCTTGATACAGAGGAGTTGTGGAAATGTGATCTCCCTCCCCCCTACCCCGTATGGGTGGTAAATACTAGGTATAGGAAATTCCAAGAGAAAAAAACATTTGTTTAAGCCTCAGCACAGCTTTTGGCCACCGGTATTTCTGAGCATAACTCAAACAGATTTTGAAATTACTGTATGTACCCTCTATTTTTAACAACAAGCATGACATGTTACTATGGTCCAAATCAGAGATGTTCAACCTATGGCCCAAAAGCCATACGTGCCCACCAGAGCATTCCATAAGGCCCATGGCCTACTTAACACAATATACTAACAGCTAATTAGTGTTTTCTCAGCATATTTACATCATTTTCATTTACAAGCTTAACTTAAAATATAAATCATTGCAGATGTGTTTAAATCTGTTTGGCCCACACAGAAAGTTGTGCTTAGATTTATGTAGCCCTCCTGTGTAATAAGGTTTAGCATCATAGTCCAAATAATGCTGATGGAAGAAATTTGTCCCCATTGAAGTCAATGTTATTTTACCCCATATTACTAAATAGCTATATTTTTTCTATTTAAGAGACTATCAACAGTCAGTAATAGTTGTATACATTACAAATGGATAAAATTACACTACAAAATGTAGGCAGAGGCTCATAGAAATGGAAAACTAAATTCACTTCTGTTCTTAACAAGCTGAATTGTTAACATTAATCCTTAAAAAGACACTAAGTTGCTATGGCATAGGTCCTGAATAGCATCACCATGTATTTCTTGTAACTTGTTTTTTTTCTGTGTCTCTTCTCCCCACCTTGTACTTAATTTTCTCTCTCCTATTAATCTGGCTACACCAGTAATAAGTGCCACTCCAAATAATGGAGTTCTAGTTGACCCACACAAAGAAATAAAGAGGAATTGTTTTGCCCACAGTACCTCCCAAATCTGTCTTAACCCTGGGTAGGGGTCACTTAAAATGCTGAAAAGTTGTCACATTCTTCTCCATGCCATTTTTTATGATGCAGATAGGTGTCCACTATTGAATGGGCTCAATGCATCAATTCCTCTCACAAGTCACCAAAATATTCAAACACTACTCATCTGCATTGAGGGTGTTCAGCATATTTGAAAATCAAGCTTCTTTTATTTTAAGTTCCTAAATACGAAATTAGGTTTCTAACCTAAATATAGGGATGGCAGCACGGGCCAGTGGCTGGCACCTTCTAGTTAAGCAATGAGCGTTCTAATCTCAGCTCCGCTACTAACTCATTATTACAATTTGGACTTTTACATTTCCCTTACCTCTGCTAGTTTGCCTTCCATCCTTTGTTTTATCCTTTTAGACTGTAGGTCCTTCAAGGCGAGGATGGCCTCTGTTTGTACAGAGTTTAGCACAGTGGAACGCCAACAAGGCATCCCTGTAGTACAAAGAACAACCTGAGCCATCTACATTTGAAAACATTGGCTTAGCCACATTAACCAGCTTTTCCTAGACTAATTATATACTTCTGTGTTGTTTAGGTTTTCCTTTTTATTTTTATTTTTTTACAGTTTTTCAAACCGAATTTCTACTGTGAATGCTAGGATTTTGAACCAATATTTTTCCAACAGCATTTCACAGCATGCACCACTGGAGGGCAGTGAAGTTTAAATAAACTGATATTACAGCCCAGATATAAAGTTACTGAAGACGACAGAATCACGTTAAAAGAGGATGCAACACTTTGAAATAATTTTATTGTTTCATACAATGTTACGTGACTAATGAGGTAATGAAATACATATAGACAGAGAGATTTAAAGTTCTGAAAATGATTGCAGTTGTCAATTTCTAAGACAAGGATAAAAGTATTATATAATAGTAGCTGCTTACATATCAGGCACTGCAGAATCTACTCACCACTGAAAGATTGCAACAATAATATTTTTTTCATGATTCAATGGACGTGGAACTATTATCAATCAACAGAATTTGTTAATCCTTCCAATAAAGTTAGACTATAGTACATATTACATGTGCAGAGAAATAAGGAAACATTTAAAAATATATTTTTCTCCCAATGTAAAACCCACAAAATAGATATTCCTGAACCAAGCTATGCCTAGAAAGAATTTAAAAAGTGTGATCAGTCCATATAGAATGGAGGCAGCATTTTAAAATCAGGATGTGTGACTCCCTTTCTGTCTATTTACATTATGCTGGAATTTGATGTCAGCATTTTTAACTACACATGGGTGCTGACATTCCAACAGAGAACAAAAGGAGGCAAGTGATTTTTACAATCCTTTCAAGTAATATTCAAATAATATTGGTTATAATGCTTATCAAGAATGCTACCCAAGGATGTAGGATGAAGAAGTGAGGCTTCCTTAGCAAATATAGTGCCTTCAAGCAAGCCAGTCAGAACAACAGCATGATAGCTGTATAACTGGCCTAAATAAAAGCTAACTAGTACTTGTTTGGCTTAAACTGACAATTCTTTTTTGTTTCTGTTTTCACTTCTGCTGTCTCTGTTTCAAGAAATATTTGAAATCTAAAACCAAGAAGCTCTCTTGTGGCTTTGATCAACATAAAACCTTTTTGTGCAAAACATTTCAAACTGTTTAACTGAAATAGACCACTGGGATAGCATAGTGATTAGCACCAGGAATTGGGACATAACCAGAAGTCTGGGTTCTATTTGTGGCTCTACCACTGAAACATGCATGACATTGAACAAATCACTAGCTCAACAGAGTCCAATGTGGACCTCTAAAGCTGAAAATACCAATCTATATTTAGACAGCTACCTTAAAAAGTATGGGCCAAGATTTTCAAGTGATTTGTGATTCTGGGTGCCTGGCTTTTTGTGTACTAAACAACTTAAACGAGTCTGATTTTCAGAAACTCTGAGCATTCTTCCTACTATAGTTATTCTATTTACTTTAATGTATTTAAGTATTTTCACAAAACCCCTGCTGTGTGTCATCTGGGCAATACTCCAACAGTTAAAACAACATAAATATGCTGTTGACATGACCTTATTGCTGAATCAATGTCAGGCACATACACTTTCTGTTGCTCCAGCTGGCAGCAAAGTTCTGAGTTATTCATCTTTCAAGTGAATTGTGTATAATAGAATATGGCTGAATAGATCTAAAACCTGATATAATAACGGAGTTTTTCATACATATAATGCACATGACTTCTCTGTAATCATATAGTTAAAAGTCTTCTCCCCGCCATAAACAAACAACAACAAGATAGAGAAATTTTGGTGGATATTAAAAGGAGGCTTTTATTAGTAGTGAAGTGTAACCTGGTGTATCAGCCCTTTGAGCCAGTGAGGGAAGCCTCCATGGCTAACACTGCATTGGTAGATTTTACCTGGGGAACATAGCAGTGGGACATGGAACATGGCAGCTGTAAGAGAGAAAGATGTCTCAGTGTGATAGTTTCTGATTACAGAGAAACCCAGATTGCTGACTTTGATTAGGGCCCAAGACTAGAGATCAAAGTATAAGGAGGTCTGGAACGCTCCTCACCACTGAATGTAGTTAACCAGAATGTAGTTTGCCATCAGACAGCTGCAGTTGTGGGTTAGAGGAAGGTCTATTGACACAAGAGGCTATACAAATCCTGCCTTCTGTAAGATGAAAGAGATTAGTAAACAGCCTGAAGGGCTGAGAAGCAGAGCCATAACTACAGTGGGGCAGATGGGGCAAAGGCCGGGGAGGTCCAAAGTGGCTCAATAGAGCTGCGCTATTAAGGAGACGGCTTTGCAGCACCAGCTCTGACCGCCACTAATGGGAAAGGGCACGTTCCAATCGGAACACGCCCCAGCCGGCAAAATGCCACATTATGGCTCTGCTGAGAAGTCTCTTTTCAAAGAATGCACAACCCACTATTTTGTTTGATTTTGCTCATTTGGACACACTGAGGCTCATGGATTGCTCAAGTAGACAGTTTTTTTGGCCCAGTATTTCTGGAGCAGAGAGTTCTAATTGCAGAAAGATCAACACAGAGAGCACTGGTGAGAAAGGTGATTCCCAGGGCCTGGAACACAGTAAGCGTTGCAGGACGGTGCCAATGTTTGAGGGGCGTCAAAATGCCCTCGGGGGGACGCATCCCTGGGCCAGTCATCCCATGCCAGTGGGGATCGGGAACCCCAGCCAAAAGGGCGGCCGGGCTCAGCACTACCAGCGCCCCCCCGCCATGTACGTTGCTCTCGGCTCTGTGCTGGAGCAGCATGGAGGGGGCAGGAGGTAGCATGGAGCTGATATCACTCCTCCTCGCCTGGCCGCACTGCCTTCTGGCCACTCCCTACTGCTCCGGCACAAAGCAGAGAACAGCGCCCATGTCTGGTGGAAGGGGGAGTAAACCGGCAGCACTGCACCGCTGCCCCCCATGCCAGAAACCGCATGCCCACACCACTGCCCCCCCCCATGCCAGGGTCCAGGCAAGTGGCCAAAAGGGAAGCCCAGTGCAGCGCTGCCTGTCCCCCCTCCTGTCCCCCCCCCCCCCGCCACACGCACTGCTCTGAGATACATGCTGGAGTGGCAGGGAGAGGGTGGGAGGTAGTGTGGAGCCCATATTGCTGCCCCCCCCTGCCCTGGCTGCACTGCCTCCTGCCCCCTCTCCGCTGCTCCAGCACGCAGCCCAAAGTAGCGCATGTGGCGGGGGGGGGCAGACTGGCAGTGCTGCACCGGGCCGCCCTTTTGGCTGCTCGCACGATCCCCAGTGTGGGGGGGCAGCCCAAGGGTTTGCCCCTCCCCTGGGCCGACCGGTCTCACCCCCCAATGCTGGGGTGTGGTGAGGGGCCACAGAGGGCAATTTGCTTGGCACTCCACAGCCCCCAGGGACAGCCCTGCCGAGGGGAGGGAGGGAGAGGAGAGCTCCAATTTGTAGGTTGCAGGGGGGTGCCAGAAACCCTAGCGCTCAACCTGGTGACTCCTGCCTGAGGGGAAAAGACATTAGTATTGTGAGATATTAAGGGCAGCAGGCACTCTGAAAGTGAGGGAAGGGAGGTATATATACAGGGTTGGCCAAACTTATGGAACTCAAGAGCCGCACAAGTCAATTATTAAACTTTCGAGAGCCACACTGAGGCATATAACCACATACTTTTACCTACTCCAAAATTACTAAGCTTAAAATTCTTTGCACACTTTAATTTTCTTGTAAAAACAGGGAAAATATGGATCCTACTAATGTCAGATTCTAATAATTACTGAAGGTTGCCATGAAAACTAGTCCTATACAGTAAAAACTTAGCTGTCGCTGGATGTAGAACACTGCAGGCTAGTAGCAAGCTTTTTTTCAAATCTGGGCACTAACTTGTCAATGCAGTACATAAAAACTCTCTCAGGTGCTGATCTCTAAGTATTGCACAATGTTCCGATTTAACAAATTTCACTGTGGAATACAATGCTTCACAGCAGTAAGTTGTGCCAAAAATTGAAAATAATCTACATTCAGTTTTAAACTTTTCCCCTTTGTATTTTCATTTCTTATTATTCCATGCCATGTTTAGGACTTGTAAAACACAATTCTAACAGAGAATAAACTGCATTAGGGCCTATGAGAAAATCTAAACATGCCACCGCTTCCTCGACCATGCTGCACTTCTCCTCCCCCATCTCTGAACATGCCACCACTTCCCTGCCACCTCTTGCCATGCTGCTGCTTCTCTGCTGAATCCAACCGTGCTGCACTTCTGCCCCCCATTCCCAACCATGCTGCCTCTTCCCTGCCGGCTCTGACCATGCTACCACTTCCCTGCCAGCTCCAATCATGTCGCGCTCTCCCCATGTCCCTGTCCATGCCGCTGCTTCCCTGCTGTCCCTGGCCATTCTGCACTTCTCCCCAGGTCTCTGACCATGCCTTGCTTCCCTCATGGCTCCAACCATTCCACGCTCCCCCTGCCTCCTGTCTGACCATGCTGTGCTTCTCTGCCATCCCCGACCATGCTGCGCTTCTCTGCCATCCCCGACCATGCTGCTACTTCCCTGCCGGCTCCAACCATGCCATGCTTTCCCCACTTCTCTGACCATGCCACTGCTTCTCTGCTATCCCCAACCATGCCACACTTCTCCCCCCTGTCTCCGACCATGCCACGCTTCCCTGCCCTGCTCTTCTGCAAGCCTCACTTTTTCTTTCAAGAGCTCCAAGCGGCTCATGAGCTGCAGTTTGGCCACATCTGGTATATAAGCTGAAGAATGTTAAGAGCTTGTTTCCCTAGTGGCTAGCTGGGATTACTGCAAGGCAATCAGAGGCACCTGAGATCAATTAAGGCCTAGCCAGGTGCCTGATAAAAGCCTCCCTGCCCCAAACAGAGGTTTCCCAAGCTGGAGAAGGAGCACAAGGTCAGTACTCTGATGCAGAACTTCCAGAAGGCATTGGAGAAAAGACAAGAGATAGACAAACAGAGGTAAAGCCAGAGAACTGGAGAAGAAACCCAGCAGAAGAGGAGACTGGGTGAAAAACCTAAAACGTGTAAAGAAGGGGGAAAACAGAGCTGGTAAAAGGAGTGCAGGACTGGGACTTGATCAGCAGTGCATAGCTTCATCTTTTAGGGCCTGTGATGGGGTAGGCCCACCCTGCACTCAGGCTGGCTTATATGCCTGGCAGGAAGGGCTAGCCCCACCCCTCAGGACCTGCTGGGCATGCTCCAACAGCTGCCCAGGGATAAAAGGCAGCAGATCCCCTCAGTCAGGGGCAGGCTAGCAGAGGGTGCAGATGTGTGCTGGAGGCTCCTGCTCAGACCCTACCTCAGGCCCCACACTACCGGAGCACTCTCTTGAGAGGTTGCAGACACTGACAACAGGAGGCTCTGCTGAGTGGGGTGTACCTTACTGCAGGGATCCTGAGACCCAGGCCAAAAGTGGGGAGCACCCTGCTGGACACTGAGAGCCAGAAGAGGGAATGCCACCCCTCTGGCCTCAGGTAGGAAGTAGCCCAGGTCAGTGTTTACTGGAGGGAGTCGTGGTATGGTCAGGGCTTCAGCTGGTGCGTTGCGGTCTGGATCCCCACCGACTGGACCAAGACCCCTGGTATCCCCTGGGCTGAGGTTCAGTGGAGAAGGAGGGCCTGAACCCCCCTACCTGGGCTCCTGCCCTTTGGGGGCACCCAACTAAGAACTATTGGCTTGGGCCAGTGGGCCGCACTGCCCTAGTGTGAAGGGCTAGGAACTATTGGCTCGGGCCAGTGGGCCG
>ML681998.1:454943-522868 GCA_007922195.1 Podocnemis expansa
GGGCCAGCTTAGAAGCTGGACCCATGCTCCTGCCCTTCCCTGAGCTGGCCACTCTGCCCCCAGGGGCAGAACAGGCAAGCCAATAGGGCAGATTCCACTTTCTTGTCCTGCCTATGGGCTGGCCCTCTCTTCCCGAGGGAGGAGCAGCGGCCAAGGGAAAGGGTGGGAGATGGGAGCACCACCTCTGGGATGCCTGTTCCCCACCCTGAGGGTGGGATGAGCTGCCTGGAGTGGAGCCCCAGTTCTGTGCACCCACTCCCCTTGACACGTACAGCATGCAAAACCAAAAGCTAGTTCAGGGTGCCACAGCCACTTGAGCCAGCCCCACAGAGAGAACTGGTTTCTATCCTGCCTCAGCCATGTAATCCTATCTGATGACAGGCAAGTAATTTAACCCAAACTTTTCACAGGTCATATGCTTAGTGCCTGACTTCGGACTCTGGGATCTGATTTACAGTAGGGACAAGCACTTAATTGCAACTGAAAGTCAATAAGACATACAAAGTGTTATATAGTTGTACAGATACTGACAAAGTCCAAGGCATCACAAATTGGACACCCAAAATTACTGAATACCTTTGACCATTCTCTCTCTCATTCAGTTCCCCCTCTGTTGAATTGAGACAGCACCCACTTATCATACAGGGCACAGGGTTAAAAAAAAAATATTTTTTATGAAATACCAAATGCTACAGTCATGAACATCACATAAAAGCCCCTGAGGAAGTAAAAAATTCTGTATTCACATCAGTGTTTGAATACTGTGGAGAAATAATACAAAGGGCTACAGGCTGAATAATGAAAAGACAGCATACCAAATACCTGTTAAGTGAGCACTGGCCATCCTGTGCACTGAATGAGATGGGAGGGGAGGTCTGTGGAAAAAATAATATGTAATTAATAATAACTTAACAATGCACACAAAGCAGATGAGCAGGTATCAAGTTGGCACAGGCAATCTTAATTCTGCCCCTTTCTAAATTCAGTGCTTGAAGTTTCAGCTGTAGTGTTCTTTTAACATAGCTTTGCAGGTGTCATATTATGTATATAGGCTCATGAAGTAAAAACTAAGATGGAGAAACATTGGGAATAAATATATATATTTGAAGTATGTTTTCAGCAAGTGGGAAAGGGGATAATCTATTGTAGTACATGGGGGTGTAACAAAACAATGAAATAAAATCAAGAAAAGGAAAGCTGAAAGCTCTGCAGTACACCCTGAAATTGAGACATATTGTCTTGCCGAATAGTCTCTCAAGAGAAGTGATGGAAGTAATGGCTGCTTGAGGCTTTTACACATAGTTGGGTCAAATCACTACTAGAAAATACCATCTAAGTGCCTAAATCCATACTGAAAATTATATGTAGGCTCCTAAATCAGTTAGGTGTTGTAACTCTCAGCACAGCAATGCCATTTATACTCATGTATAAGCCTAGATTTTTGTGCCTGAAAATTGGCTTCAAACAAGCACTTGACCATGCTCCAGGCTGGAGTGCCAGTGGCCGGGACAGCCACCTTCAGCAGTCAACCTGAGCTGGGCTTAGAGTTAGGAGGGGACCCTGGTGTCTAAGAGGCTGGGAAAACTGGTGGCAGGTGTCAGAGGGTGTTGGGGAAAGGGCTGTCAGGGATGTGGAGAAAAACAGCAGTTCGGTGGCAAAAGGAATGGGCGGCACACTGGGGAACAGGGGAAAAGCGGTAGCTCAGCAGTGTAGGGAACAGGTGGCACAAGTGGGAAGAGGGGTAAAGTGGCAGGAGCAGGAGTTTGGGGGTTAGGGAGGGTGTCAGGAACTCCAGGGGAAGCCAATGGCACTGGGTAGGGGGTGGTTAGGGGCCTTGCTGAGCAGTTATTTTCATGGAGCTGCCGCAGTGACAGCCAGATATCAACTGCTCAACCCAATGCACCTAGGGACCCCTCATCAGACCAGGCCAGTACCCAGGGCCAGGCTTGCCCCACAAGCCATAAATCACCTTCCCTCAGCCTTGGGTCTCATACACTTCCCCGATGCTCCCCCCAGCACTGTACCCTAGTGCCAGACCAGGCCATGGGTGGCTCAGGGTAACCTTCCAAGCCGTATGGGGAAGTGACTTGCTGGCAGGCACAGCAGGCCCACAGACAATGTCAGCATTTGGGGATGGGAAACAAGGGGGAGGCACAGTGTCTGCTTCTCTAGGTCTCACCCTGCACCACTCTCCGTTGCCCACTTGCCTCTGTCAACCATTCCCCTATCTGCCCAGCCAGGGATCACCACAGGAGGGCAGGGGACAGGAGCTGCACCTAGCGCCCAGCTGTGGGCACAGGACAGTGCCACATGAGCCTCACACTGGGAGTAAACCTGGAGGGAGTCCAACAAGGAGCAGAGGGGTCAGTGGCCCTGCAGCACAGAGGGTGCTCATGACCCGAAAGCAGCCCACAAGGTCCTGGCTCTGAGCAGTCTCCTTTGCCTCCATGGACTAAGAACTGTGTCAGCCTCCGGCTAGCCAGGGCTGCAGCTTGAACTGGGCCAGCAGGCTCAGGCAGAGCTCCCTGACTATGGTGCCAGCTCCCTATGAAGCACCAGCACCTGAGGCCAAAAGGGGACCTTGGCTTATACATGGGTCACCCATTTTTTCCTCTTTTTTTTGGGCTCATAATTGGAGAGTCAGCTTATGCATGGAACAGCCTATACACACATGTACATAGTAATACCTTTACTAATCTGGGCCTAATAAATGCAAAGCCAAAAGAGAATCAGTGCAGTGCATAGCTCTACACAAAGAAATACAGAAAACTAAACAGGTCCTAGCAAGATGATCATTAAGATATGTGGAAAGGTCTAAAGTCTTTTCCCAGTCTTTAGTAATGGTGGTGATTTTTGTTTTATAATATTAGAGTGGATAGTTTTGTTTTGAAAACATTCACAGATCTGGTATGATGTTTCCAGATCTCACTAGAAACCCAAAACTAACAATGACCATATTTCTTGATATGTGTCCAGAAGTTGGTTCAGAGAAGGCCTCTTCTCTCTTAAAGGAACATGTAATTGCTTCCTAAACAATTACAGTTACTTCAAGGTCATAGTCTTAAAAACAAAAAACAGAAACAAAAAAAAACAGGAATTTTTTTTTTTAAACTTTTGCTTTGTTTCAATTACAAAGGAAAAGTTCAGTGTAGCTAAAATGGTTCAGTTACAAGATTCTGTTTCATAAGCATTATGGTAAGCAAAATGTGTACATAAAAAACCTAAACCATCATCCATCAGTTCATAAACATACAACAGCTCTGATTGCCAGATGTTAACAATACATGCTGCCACATATTGTCATTACATTTAACCATGACCACCCAAACCAGTTTGGGGGAAAGTGATTAATGTACATATCTCGTAGATGTCAGAATGAGTTATCTGTGTGATTTGGAGGTCACAATTTGGCATAACGGGTGTATCTGACCATTCAGATCAATGGGATTTGCAATGATGGTAACTGAAAGTGGAATATGGTCCTATGTTTTGTATTTTCTCTTGCAATTTAAAACAAAAAGAAAACTTATCCATGTTGAATTCAAGTTCACTTAGAATTTTCATTTTCTAAATGAAAGACAAGACCTACAAGAAAAGAAGTAATTATTTCCAACTTTCCAAGGGCCATATTGTGTACCTCTTATTTTAAGGGCTTACTAATGGCAAGAGATGACCCTAAACTGTTGTAAGTGGAGATGGGCCTATATTTCAAAATACATTCCTGGTTAGACTCTGTATCAACACTTTCTTGAAATCCATGGATTTAATTACAGAGCTTGGTGTCAACCATGAAGTTCAGATCAAAATCCAAACTTTCCCCTGAAAAACTGGGGTGTTTGATTCTGTACTACGACTTCTGCCTCATCTCTTGTTTGATTTATTTTTAAATAAGGGAGGTGAAGAGAATGGAAAGAAGAGAAGCAAGAGCAGGTAGGAAAAAAAAATTAAATCTTCATTACAATTTTTCTTTTAACCTCTGGCCCAGCGGTTGTCCTAGATGCTCAGCACTTCAGGTGTTGATATGCAGTAAAGTGGTTCCAAGGCTCAGAGTTTCAGAAATCTCTAGCACTTAATTTGTGCTGGGATGTGCCAGGGAAAAGCCCCAAACCCCTAGGTTTGGCAGCTTATATATACACTGCCACTGCTGGGTTCTCACCCTGCAGCACAGAAGTAAGTGTGTGACCTTCCAGGTATGGTGTGTGAAAAATCATGCTGTGTAGAGGTTGCCATTTTGTTTTGCTTGAACCACAACACCTCTTTCTTTACAAATTAAGCACCTGGAAGCTCTCAGCAGAAGGTATAAACATACAATAACTCAGCCAAACAGATAGTATTCCAGTCAGTTTGTTGGTGGACAAAGAAGATAATGTTGTGGGTATCCTCAGCCTCTCAGTGAAGTTGGATCTTTCAGTCCTGGGCTACCTTCAGAGTCAAATAAATAAATAAAATAATAATGTGATTTACAGGAGACAGTTGTCTAAGTTCTCCTTTCAGTTACATTTTTTGACTCAGTAGCATAACACTTGTGTAAATCTGGCCCGTCACTCGAAATTGAGGTTTCAGGCTTCAGTAGCTATGCGATCAACTTAAATGTTGCAGCACGTTACTGCTGATGCAAAAAGCAATGTCTTCTCTCCCCGATCAGCTTTTATTTTCAGACTTCAACCAAGCAAGACCCTGAATTTTGAAAATCGAATTAGTGGAGAAAAGAAAGGAAACTTTCCTTCATTTACTAGGCTCAGTTCTGTTGTCATATTCACCCTTTCAGCTAGTCAGTGGAGTTAAACAGGTATCAGACAACAGAAGTTGACCCTTGGGGCTAATTAGCAGGATAGATTGTTTAAAGAACTCCAGCTTTCCTTATGTCCCTTTGGTACTCAAAACTGGAAGCAGTGAGTGGCTGTCTGGCACCATCCCAGAGTACATTATGGTTGGTTTCCTCAATATGGAAATATGTGGCTAACTTTGCATTTTGTTTTTCCTTTTCAACATTGTCTTATTGTTCTCTCCCCTTACACTGAGGCACATCTTGTTCAAACAAAATACATACTGTTTCCCTGTAGAAATAAACCTAAGCACACTCATAAAAAAGACCTATTCATAGCATAGACTTAGAAGTAATCAAAAAAATGTCCATATGTGTAACAGCAGTGACCTCTGATTCATTGAATTACTGAAGGCTGATACTCCTAGTCTTAAAAAAGAGCTACAGTTTTAGAGCTACATGGGTTAGACAATGAGTTTTTCTCTTTAAATATTAAAATGGACATTTATTTTTACTCAGTTTGTTGCAACACACAGAAAGAAACTCTCATGCTTCCACCAGTCCCTTTAACCCTACTGCATTATTCTGTGCCCAGGGCACATGACTCTGCCTTAAGGCATTGCAGAGCACACAACCTCAGCAGAATCTGGTGCATGGATGCAGTTCCTCTACTGCGTCGCCCCTGAAGAAGACTGAAGTGTGCAGCTCCCTGTGTGATCAGCCAGCGCTAATCCTTTCTCCTTCCTGCTGCTTTCCAGGGGGTTAGCAACAGTGGCTGTGCTGCACAGAGAAGCTGTCAAGCTAGCTGAAGAGAAGATTCCCACTAGTTTTAATACTATTATGTCCTACCCAGTACATTTACCCCTCCCACCCTTCAGAAAATGAATTTGTTTAGTCTTGGCATGCATGCGAAGAGGAGAGAAGCAGATACAGAGCAATTCTCTCCTTCACAGGATGAGAGGCAGGTAGCCTCACAAAGCCAGAACAGTGACATAACAAATGGCAATGAGTGCTCAATGTCCACTGGTCTCTGTAGCCACTGTTAATTATGCTGTTCTTTGCTGATATTCAAGCTCCATTGGCATGACCTTGGTAAGTCTTACTTTATATTTCAGGAGACACAGTGAGGTTATATCTTTTACTGATCCAGTAAGAGTACATAGGGCTAGTTATTTACTCCTATTGAACCAGTGAAAGATATTACCTGACCCACCTTGTCTTTCTAATATCCTGGGACTGATACGGCTATTTTGTTCTAGACTAGGAGTCAAATTTTGTTTTACATCAATATGGCACTGCTGAGACTTGAATACAGTTACACAGTGAGTAGAATTTGAGCCTAAAAATCCAGTGAAAGACTGAACATACATCTCAATTTCCAAAGGGATAGCCGTGTTAGTCTAGTCCAGCAAAAAAACACAAGGAGACGTGTGGCACTTTAAGACTAACAGATTTATTTTTCGCATGAGCTTTCATGGGAGAAAATCCCACTTCATCGGATGTTTCGAAGATGGGTAAACTTGGGATTTTCTCCCATGAACGAAAATCCCACTTAGTCAGATGCTTCGAAGATGGGTGAACTTGGGATTTTCTCCCACGAAAGCTCATGCGAAAAATAAATCTGTTAGTCTTAAAGTGCCACACGACTCCTTGGTTTTTTTTCATACAGTAACAGCAAATCAGAGCAGTTGTTAGGTTCAAACCCTGGGAAGCCTGAAGTCAAACTACCTTTTGTAATGGGAAAAGAACCCATAGTCTCGATTCAATCCTGCTTTCACAGAATTTAGCTTGCATATTAATTCGAGTTCAGCTGTTTCTCTTTTGAAGTCTTGATGTCCCAGCCACATCTCTGACGACGGTCATTAACGGATCATTTATTGAGTGATTAGAAAGATGGAAGTGCTCAGCAACTGGTTTCTTTGTTTTATGGGTTCTGATATCAGCTCTGTGTTCATTTATCCTTTTGCGCAGGCATCATCCTGTTTGTCCAATGTATAAGGTGTTGGGGCATTTCTGGCACATGATGGCATAGAACATATTAGTAGATGAGCAGGTAAATGAGCCTTTGATGGAGTAGCAGGCTTGATTAGGACCTATGATGGTATCTATTGTGCAGATGTGTGAGCAGAGCTGGCAGCGTGGTTTGTTGCAGGGGTGTGTGCCTGCTTTAATGTTTCTGTTGTTAGATCTGTAGTTGTTGATGAGTATCTGTTGAAGATTGGGCAGCTGTCTGTAGGCAAAAAGAGGCCTGTCTCCCAACACTTGAGGTAGTGAGGGATCATCTTTTAGAATAGGCTGTCGGTCCTTAATGATCTGTTACAGAGGTCTGACTTGAGGGCTGTATGTGGTGACTAGTGGTGTTCTGTTGTTTTCTTTCTTGGGAGTCTCCTGTAGTAGATGACTTCGGGGAACCCGTCTAGCTCTGTCAATTTGTTTTCTTACTTCCCCAGGTGGGTACTGTAGTTTCAAGAATGCTTGATAGAGATCCTCAAGATGTCTGTCTCTGTCTGAGGGATCAGAGCAGATGCGGTTATATCTTAGGGCTTGGCTGTAGACAATGGATCGTGTGGTGTGTTTAGGATGGAAGCTCGAGGGATGTAGGTAACTATACCGATCAGTAGGTTTTCGGTACAGGTTGGTGGTGATGTGTCTATCCCTGATTTCTACTGTAGTGTCGAGAGTTTCAAAGAGAAACAGCTGAACTCGAATTAATATACAAGCTAAATTCTGTGAAA
Organism: Podocnemis expansa; assembly: GCA_007922195.1. Taxonomy (NCBI): domain Eukaryota; kingdom Metazoa; phylum Chordata; order Testudines; family Podocnemididae; genus Podocnemis; species Podocnemis expansa. The sequence continues at coordinate 462,444 of ML681998.1, forward strand.
GCAGGATTGAATAGAGACTATATGGGTTCTTTTCCCATTACAAAAGATAATTTGACTTCAGGCTTCCCATGGTTTGAACCTAACAACTGCTCTGATTTGCTGTTACTGCATGACCTGATCCTATGTTTTACACCCACTTGCATTTATTTTCATTCCATTCTGTAAGTTCACCCATCTTTGAAGCATCTGACGAAGTGGGATTTTCTCCCATGAAAGCTCATGCAAAAAATAAATCTGTTAGTCTTAAAGTGCCACATGACTTTTTTTTTTTTTTTATTGCTGGACATACATGTGACAGCTCCCATCTTGGCCTACTCTGGGAACTGGAACAGGCGCCTGTAGGACGGTTGGTTACTCACCATAACCGTCCTTCTTTGAGATGGGCTGCTCGCATATATTCAGTTACAGGTGTCTATGTGCCGCAGCACACGGTAGCTTGGAAAGTCTTTAGCATTAGCCTGTCAGGTCAGGGCACACGGCCAATGCCCCCTCCATACCATGGCTGTGGCTATATAGGTAACCATGACCCTGACCCTCCCAGTCCCATATACCTTTGCCAACTCTGTTAGCGGGGACGGTGGGAGGGACTTGAATTTATCTGAGCAACCCATCTCGAAGAAGGACGGTTACAGTGAGTAACCAACGATTCTCCTTCGAGCGCTGCTCACATCATTCAGTTACAGGTGACTGTTAGCCATACCCAAGGATGGTGGGAGGAGTTACAGTCTGCCCACACTGAGTACAGCTCTGCCCACAGCAGCATCATTTCTAACCTGTTGGGCAATGGCGTAGTGCATCATGAAGGTATGTACTGACGACCACGTAGCAGCCCTGCAGATCTCTTGGATTGGGACCTTGGCAAGGAAGGCCATGGAGGACACTTGAGCTCTGGTAGAGTGAGCTCTCACCACCTCTGGAAGAGGTGTGTTCGACCTTCCGCAGCAGTCTTTGATGCAGTTCACAATCCATTTGGAGATGCATTGGGAGGAAACTGGAGAACCTCTCATGCATTCCGCGACCGCCACGAACAGCTGGGGGACCTTGCAGAAGGGTCGGGTGCACTCGATGTAGGCTAGGAGCACTCTCCTTACACCCAGGGTGTGCCACCGTCTCTGGTTTTCCATCACCTGCAGGTCTGGATAGAAGACCGGCAGGCAGATCTCTTGATTCAGGTGGAAGGGGGTGGCGACCTTGGACAGGAATGAGGGATGGTGACGCAGGACAACCTTGTCAGGGAAGAAAACTATATACAGGGGCTCAGAGGATAGGGCTCATAGCTCTGAGACCCGTCTGGCCAATGTAACGGCCACCAAGAAAGCCACCTTCCAGGACAGCACTGACAGGGTGGCTGAGTCTAAGGCCTCATACAGTGGTTCTGTGAGAGCCTGTAGCACCACGTTCAGATCCCACTGTGGGGTGGGGTTATGGACATGGGGAAAAAGTTTTTCCACTCCTTTCAGGAATCTATGGCAGATGGGGTGTGAGAAGAGTGGGACCCTATCTGTCGTTTGGTGAAACGCCGAGCTTGCTGCCAAATACACCTTCAGTGATGACAGAGAAAGGCCTTTCTCCCTCAAGTCAGGAAGGTAGTCTAAGGTTGCCCTACTGGTGTGGAGAGAGGGTCTATGTTTTTACCACAGCACCAAATAGAGAAGTGGTTCCATTCTGCGATATAGACAGACCTGGTGGAGGGTTTTCTGCTACCAACCAGGACCTTCTTAACCCTATCTGAGCAGTGTCTCTCTTCCTCGCTGAGCCACAGAGCATCCAGGCTGTCAGGTGCAGGAGGCCTGGGTTTGGGTGCCAAAGGAGTCCCATGTCCTGTGTCAGAAGGTCCGCCCACCTTGGGAGGTGGAGCGGGATCCTCACTGACATTTCTTGTAGGAGAGGGAACCAGTGTTGCGTGGGCCAGTCTGGGGCTATCGGGATGAGGGATGCCCCATCTGTGAGGACCTTCAGGAGCACCCTGTGAATCAGGGGAATTGGCGGGAAGGCGTACATTAGGGGTCCCACCCAACTGAGGAGAAAGGGTCCCTCAGTGATGCCTTTCTCCCAGCCTCGAAGGGAGCAGAATCGGGGGCATTTGTGGTTCTGTGCTGTGGCAAAGAGGTCGATCTGGGTGGTTCCCCACCTGGTTATCAGTAGGGAGAACACCTCGCTGTAGAGGGACCACTCGTGGTTCTCCAGCAGCTTCCTGCTGAGTGAGTCCGCTATGCCATTGTCCACCCTGGGGAGATTGGCAGCAACTGGCATGAAGCGGTGGTCTAACGTTAGTTGCCACAGCTTGATCGCTTCCTCGCACAGGGCTGGGGAGCAGACCCCCCCCCCTTGGCGGTTCATGTAGAACATGGCTGCTGTACTGTCTGAGAGGATTTGGACCACTGTGCCCTGGATCTGGTCCAGGAAGGCCATGCAGGCCAGTCTGATGGCCTTGAGCTCCTTCACCTTTATGTGGAGGATACTGTCCTTGGGGCTCCAGGTGCCTGCATGGATAGGCCCCCGGAGAGATGGGCGCCCCATCCCAGGTTGGAGGCATCCATTATCAGGGTCACTGCAGGTTTGGACTCCATGAACGGAATTCCCCTCATCAAATTTGGCGGGACCCAACTTTGTGGAGGGACTCCAGGGCATGGTGGGGTACCAAGATTACCTTGTCGAGGTGGTCTCATTCCGGTTGGAAGCCTGTGGTGAACCAGAGCTGGAACGGCCACATCCGCAGGTGGGCTGTTTGGATTACCGATGTGGCCACTGCCATGTGCCCCAGGAGCTGCATGCATCTGTGCGCTGTGGTCAGCCTGGGAGCCTGGAGCTCCATGACGATGGTGCAGATGGATTGAAATCTTGACAGGGGCAAGGATGCGATGCCCTGCCGAGCGTCCAAGCATGCCCCAATGAACTCTATGTCCTGCATGGGGCAAAGCTTGGACTTTTCCAGATTTATGCGGAAGCCCAGGAATTTGCACAGGTTCATTACAACATCGACAAGGTCTTGCACCTGTCAACTTGACTTGCCCACTATGAGCCAGTCGTCCAGGTAGGGGTAGATTCTTACACCCCTCCTGCGTAGAAACGCGGCAACTGGCGCGACACACTTTATGAACACCCTGGGGGCTAGCAATAACCTGAAGGGGAGGGCGGTAAAGTGGTAGTGGAGTCGGGCCACTACAAATCTGAGAAACTGCCTGTGGTGGGGTCGAATGGTTATGTGGAAGTAAGCATCCTTTAAGTCAAGGGCCGTGAACCACAGTCCTGGGTATAGGGAGGTGATGATTTGCAGTAGGGAAATCATGCGGAATTTCATTTTCTTTGTTTTGTTGAGAGCTCTGAGGTCTAGGAAGGGCTGTAGATCCCCATTGGGTTTGGGGACTAGGAAGTAGCAGGAGTAGAACCCTTTGCTGTGTTCCCTCTTGGGAACCTTTTTAATGGCTCCAAGGGAGAAATAGCTTTTGGCATTTGGCCTCGAGCTTTCCCAGGAGATGGGGGCTTTCTGGGGTTATGGGAGGGGATGGTTTCCTGTCCTGAGGGGTTGAGAGGAACTGAATGTGGTATCCTCTTGCTACTGTGTTGAGGACCCATTGGTCCGAGGTGACCTGGGTCCACCGTAGGACGAAGTAGTGGAGGCGGTGGGGGGAGAACATGAGCTGTGTAGTGCTGCCCTCGGGGGGACCATCAAAAACTCTGTTTGCGGCCCAACGAGCGGTCCGACCCTTGTCCGTGCCGTTCCGACTGGGAGGCGCCCAGCTTACCCCCTTTACCTGACTGGCCTTTATCCTTATCCAGATCCCCGAGGTGGTGCTGGGGAAACTGGAGGGATCTAGGGAACTGGTTCTGTAGCTGCAGCTGCTGTTGTAGCTGGTCCAACTTCGAGGAATGTCTAACTGGTTGCGGAGTGTAGATCCCAAGGGACCTCAGGGTGGCCCTTGAGTCCTTCATACCATGCAGCTTCGTGTCTGTGGAAGATGCAAAGAGGTCAGGACCTTCAAAGGGGAGGATCCTGGATAATCTGTTGCATTTGCATGGAGAGGCCGGAGTTCTGGAGCCAGGCCAAACAGCACATCACCACTGCCGATTGCCATTGTGCATGCCACTGTATCCACTGCATCCCAGGTTGCCACCAGCACGTCCCTGGATGCTCTCCTCCCCTCATCCAGCACCACTTCGAAGTCCCTCAGGCGATCCTCCGGGATGACCGATTGGAGATTTCATAGAGCTTGCCACAGGTTGAAGATGTAGCGCGTCATCAAAGCAGAATGATTTGAGATGAACAGCTGGAGGGCAGCCGAGGAGTAAACTTTCCTGCCGAGTAGGTCGAGTCTCCTCACCTCCTTATTCTTGGGGGTGGTGCTAGGTTGGCCTTGTCTCTCCCTTTGATTGACAGCATTGACCACCAAGGACCCCAGGGCCGGGTGGTGAAACAGGAAGGAGAACCCTTCTGGAGAGACGGAATATTTCTTGTCCGCGATCTTGGACGCTGGCAGGATCAAGGAAGGTGTTTGCCATCATTCTTGGACAATGCGGAACACCCCGGCGTGCAAAGGAATTCCGAGCTTAGTCAGTGAGGCTCAATGGCACACATCAAAAAGGAAGTCATCCTCCACCTGGATGACCCCCAGCTTGAGCTTCAGGTTCGCCGCCACGTGGCGGAGGAGGTCCTGTTTGACGCAAGGGTCTCCTTCACAGTTGGTGGACATGTTGATTAGTCTCTCATCAGGTGATGAGGAGGACGGGGCCGTTGATCCGCTTTGTTGTGCGAAATCAGGATCCACCTTGTCGTTGGAGAAATCCGAGGACTCCGGTGCAGGCAAACGTGCATATCAGGAGGAGGCGTCATCCACCATTGCATTCAGGCAGTCGAGGGTCCATTCATCGTGCGGGGACCTCAATGGTGGCATAGGTGTTATGAGGGGCCCAGGGGCTTCCCCCAACGTGCGCTCGCGCCACGTGCTTGGTGACCCAGAACTTTTGCAGGCACGCTTACACAAGTGCTCTTCCTGGGTGGGGAGAAAAGGATCCTGCAAGGATGACCTGGATGATCTCCCCCCCCCCCGATAGATGGCAATCTGGTACTGAAAGTTCCTCAGGAAAACGGTGCGGGGTCATAGAACTTGGGCCCGGTACCAGGTTAGACGGTGCCAGGTTCAACAGAGATGAGGAAGCCTGGGATGGTACCGGCATTGGTGCCAATGTTGGTGGTACCGAGTCTGATGGTACTGGAAGTGACTGCCAGAAGTGGTGTTATCGGTGATGGTGCCAGGTCCAGTGGTGCCGGGCTTGTGGGCAGTGCCAGGCTCATAGGCGCTGCCAGGCTGGTGCGCAGTACCACATCCAGCGGCGCCAAGGGAGGCAGTGCCGATGCCACCGGCTGACTCACGTTTTGCATCGAAGCTGGATTTAAGTGCCCTTGGCAAGCCAGTGCCTGAGCCATGGCCCTGCTAGGGGTGGCTGGGAGGCTACCTGGGGACTGGCAGGATCGGTGTCTAGAAGGTACCATTGAGGGCCAGGATCTTGGGCCTGGTACCGGGGATCGGCAGGAGGCTTGATTGCAGGCCAATTGAGAGTCTGGCGGAGCACTGACGGCTCGGCTGCTTGTAGGTGGAGTGGCTCTGGTCCCCGAGATGAGGCAGAGATGGCGCTCCCTTTCCAGCCGAGTCCTCCATTTGAAGGAGCGGCAGATGGGACAGACCACCATGATGTGGGACTCACCCAGGCAAGCAAGGCATTTCTCATGCGGATCATCCATTGGGAAAGCCTTGCAGCATCCTAAGCATAGCTTGAATCGAGGCATTTCAAAATTCATGCGGAAGACAGGCCCCTGCGTTTCGCAAACTAACGCTGATCCAAACTGATGCTGATCGCAGAAAAAAGGAACTGGGAGGGTCAGGGTCACGATCACCTATATAGCCATGGCCGCGGCATGGAGGGGACGTTGGCCGTGTGCTCTGACCTGACAGGCTAACGCTAAAGACTTTCTGAGCTACCATGTGCTGCGGTACGTAAACACCTGTAACTGAATCATGTGAGCAGCGCTCAAAGGAGAACTGAGAACTTGTCATGGGTGGATTTTGAAGCTGCTCGTGGGGGAGGCAGCTCCAAAACTCCAGCCTCCTCTCCCCCACCCAATCTGCCTCCCACTGCTAGAGTGAAGATAAAAGGGATTTTCCTGCACTACTAGCATTTCCAGCATACCATCCCATGAGATGAAGGAAATAATATGGCACTTGACAAAGAAGGCAAGTTGCTAACTGATGCAAAGCTCCCAGTAATATGGCTAGAAATTTGCCAGAACAGCAGGAGTTGTTGCAAAATGAAGTGTGAGATGGTAACAGTAGTCACACACTCTGACGTCATTCAAACATAGGCAGTCAAAGTGTGGAATTTGTGTTTGGCCAGATACCAGCAGTGAATTGACTGACATCCTCAACAACCTCCTTGAGAAATCTAGAAACTCCTTCCCAGACACTGATAATTCCCAGATAGTATTCTAAAAACACTGCTCCAATAGATCTCAAACATCAGGTTCAAAAAATCATGACTCAATCACTCCTCACTACAGGGAGATACTGTAGGTTTCAGAACCACACTCTCCTTACTTAGCTATCTATATGCTGTGCTCAGAGTCTAAACAGAAATGTACTTCAATATCTATCTATCTAAAAGAAATGTACTTCAGTTTTGCCTGAAACCATTGAATTAGTTCCAAATGTTGGTAGTATAGCTCTATGAAGAAGTGACTTTTTTCATGAAATGTATCAATTTATAGGTACCCCTGCAGCATTATGATGATGGGTAATATCCTGGATCAATATACAGACCTATTCCAAATTTCAGGTAAGCATGTTCATGAATAAATCACATTTTGTTTGCATGAATTTTCACAAACAAATATGACAAGCAATTTGAAGTTCATTTCAGTTTATACAAGATAAATTTAGGAATGAAAGCTGAAATCCCATGGGATGGCAAGTGACCAATCACATTATATAGTGACAGGGAATAATAAATAATAAATAATGAAAAAGTGAAAATCAGAAAACCTAAACAATTTGATAGTTTTCGGGGGGGGGGAATGTGCAGATAGCAAAAGATTTTTTATGACTTGAAAAAAAATATGCTGGAAAAATTCTCCTAATCCTGTTTACTCCAACTCAGACTAAATTACTGAGCTGAGTTTGCTGTTTTCCCTTTTTGCAAGTAGCTGTGGCAGAGAAGGTGAAAAATAAATAAACAAATAAAATGGATTTGGTTGCAGTACTAATAAGAGACTAGAAGAAAGAATGTAAACTAAATTCACCTCCATTGTCTTAAATGGAATTACATGAGAAATTAATCTGATCTTGGATGTTTTCAATCAATGTGTATCAACAACAAATTTCTCATTTGGAAAGTAGTGAAACAGAAGAGGGAAAGCAAAGGCAAAGTCATCCAATTCTCTCTGACTTTCAATGGCTGCTTAACCATTGTTCATGCCCTTGAAACCCTCTCACTGAACTCTTCCTCTCAAATAACATTCACTGAGACCTTTGTCATTTTATCACTGAATTGGTAATAAATAAGATTTTCTATCACTTAACTAGCTGTAGCAAGCAGTGATTCCCCATCCTATCCTGTCCCCCTCTTGCCCTTTCAAAATACTGGTCTGAATAAAATCAGTTGGTTTTTTTTAAAGAAGGGTAGGATACTAAAATTACGCAGACAGAATTTCTTCACAGAGAGAATATGCTTAATGTATAAAATGAGGGCATCTATGGCTGCTATAGCAACAACTGGCATAGCTTAAAAACATCAGAAAGTATTGACAGAAAAAGTACTCTTCCAGGTGCAGGAATTTACTCAAAAAAGTGAAAGTCTAGACAGGTTTCTGTGCCTCCTACCACCAATAGGTTTAGATTCCAGTGCCTTTTTTTCTATAACAAGAGTGAATCCAAGACGACAAATTTTATATGGTTTTCCTTTGAACTGTGTGTGGGAGAAATAGTATATGTGGACCAAAGTCTAAGATAAAAGCATGAATCTCATTCCACTTCAGTTGAGCAGAGGCTGAAATGAACTGAAGTCTCTAGACCACAGTGCCTTAATGAAATCATCCATATAGCAAATTACCTGGAATGATTAGATTGCTGAAGTGTACCCATGGGTCCCAAACATTATGCATAGTGGTACTGGAATCTCTGCTTCAAATGGGGATAAAAAGGAGCTAAAATTAGATGGGATATTACTATGGTGAAGAAAGTGCTATGAACATTTCTGCATTTAAATCCAGGCACTGCATTTCTTTTTTTTTTTTTTTTTTAAGTGCTATGTGTTTGAAAGCTTTTTACTCTTTCCTTGTACTGGAAGTAAACACAGCTGTAAGATTTTAATTGCCCTGAGATAAGTGCACATTCTTGTTGTTTTGGTGTCCCAGGCTGTTGACAGAATTTCAAAGAAAGCAATATAGTAAAACAGTGAGCAATTGTTCCCATGCAGCATGTATGTTAATACCCAGACCATTTGAGTAAACATACTGGTATCATACTAGGGTACAATCTTCTGGGTGATCAATTTATCACACATTTTAAAACTGTCTATATACCACAGGCTCCTGTAGACAGGTGGTCATATCTAAACAAAACTAAATGACCACAAGCACTGATTTTTAATATGTTTCTGGCTTTGAATCTCCATTGACCAAGTCAGATGGTGTAGCCAGATATAAAACAATTAGAGTAGCAATAACCTCCATTAAAGCTATATAAATGAAGATAATCATAATATGCTTATGCATATGATTCTAAAAAGTGCACACTACCAGGGTGTCCAAACTTACGGAACTCAAGATCCACACAAGTTGATCATTAAACCTTCTAGAGCTGCACTGAGGCACGTAGCCATATACTTTTACCCACTAAATTGATTTGCTGACGCTCTTTCACGAGCCACACTTTTTCATTCAACAGCCAAATGTGGCTCCCGAGCCACAGTTTGGCCACCCCTGCATACTTTACACTTTGTATACTTTATACTGTTAGTATGCTGTGTACTGTAGAATGTTAAAAACAGACTAAGACAGGCTAGGTAGAGTTGGGTTGCAAGCAACTGTATGACTGAAAAAGCAGTCACATTAGTCCAACTGCAGTCCATCTCTACCATTGTTCAACTGATGTGTGTAAATTGTGTCTACTTTGTGCACCAAATTATTGAAAAGTTGTATGTAAAATTGGGTAACTTTTCTCCTAGGATATATTTGTGTGCATAATTACTGATTTAAGATGCAAAAATTAGATGTGCTGTTGTCCAGGCATGCCATACGTGGAAACTTTGAAACTCAGGCCTGGATTACGAAGAAAAAAAATTCAAATATTAAAATAGAAAGGAAGAAAAAAAAATGATTTTAACATATGAACACAACATCATGGGTCTGTGACTCAGGACAGTGTCTCTCTGGAATATTCTGTTGAGCAATACTGAAGATATCTCACCATGATATTATTTAGCTCAAACTCCCTATGACATGTTTACAAAAGTTTAAAAAAAAAAGATAAGAAACAGAAGACCCAAATCTATATTCTGATTTGCTTTTTAACAATTATTTCACAAAAGAAAAGTAATTTTATACTACAAATATTTAGCAAATTAGAGTGCCTTCAAAACTAAACCTTACATTTTGCACTTTTTCATTCTCAAAAGACTGGCGCACAACTCATTGTCTTGTGAAACTGAAAAGCCTGAATTAGTCTTAATTATGGTCTAGCAACTGCTCCATCATAACATAGTGTTCAATCCACCTAGAAAAAACAAACAAATCAACTCTTGATTGCTGTTTCTGTTTCTGCAGCCCCAGTTCAGCTCTGCAGACCCAGGCAGCTGCACTTACAGAAAAGTCTCTTTGATGACTGAGCCATTTGTCTTGACATACTTTTCTCTTCAAATGCTACAGTACCTCAAACATCTTTGAAATGAAAAATTCATTATTCAAATCAGTTGAACTGAATCAAATTAATTTGTTTTCCCAATAGGTAACATTCTGTAATTCCATAGACACAAATAATCCAATAGTTAGCATTTCCCATGTTATTCTTTATATGGATTTTAAATTAGCCCCAGACAAGTGACTATACATATAATAGAAATGAGATAAACCTGACTATGAACTTAAATATATCAAAACTTTGAGGGAATTTTGATCAAGGTTCAACCTTCATATCTACTCCATACTGGATTGAGCCAAACTGTCACTTGCCCATATCCTGAATTTAGGGGAATTTCAGAGCTGTGTCTGCAAGCTACAGCTCTGTTCCATCTCTATATTAATCCATTTCCTTCCCTTTGAAATGTAACAGTGTTTTTAAAGTCCTCATTCTTGATAAGTCACAGAACTTCAGGCCCAGTCAGCATTGACTTTAATGGGAATTATACAGATGTAAAGACTGCAGCCTCAATTGAAGTCATAGCCAGATACGATCTATCCTAGTGTAATGACTTCCTGTGAGTTAATTTGTCCCACAAAAATTAGAAAAATCAAATATGAATTAATGTCAATGCAGGAGCCACCTGAATGACAGCTGAAGAGACTAAATAATAATAATAAACAAGCATTTCCTTTGAAAACCATTTCCATAAGATCAAGATGAAGTAGTTAGTTAATACAGATGTAATTTCCTAGGAGCAATTTGAATAATCCCTTTTATTCTCCATGTTTAGAAGAAACTAGAATCGTTCTGAGGTGTTTTTTATGGGTCCTGCAGAAGATTTTATAAACAGACTTGTTATTACACATTTTAAAAATTTCATTCAAATATTAGCACAATATCTAGCTAGAGTCCTATCTTTCTTAGCAATTCTTCTACTGGAGGGGCAAACATAATAACAGCAATTCAAGTGGGCAAATAGCAGGAACACTGAGCACACCAATCTGATTACAATAGAATTCCTGCTGGTAGGACAAAAGGAACACCACAAACAAGGCGCAGTGCTCAAAAGACAAGAAACCTGCAAAAATAATGGTGCTTTTAAATTATAAACAGACTGGTAATGTTCCTCTTTAAACAATGTAGAAAGCATGGATATAGAAATTCAGTTATATAAAATATGGAAAAAGCTATGAATAAAAACACCTTAGACAAGTTATTATAAAATGAGAGCTGTTTTCTACATGGTTGTCAATGAAAATGTATGACTTATATTTTTTTCAAAATTAAAATGCTGCATCTGGGGACAGCTGTTTTCTGATAAGGAGGGACTGCCTGGATTTCAGTAACATTATTTCCTTGCAACACCATATAGAATTAATTTGGTTAAAAGGAAAGACATCAACACAAAATTGAAACAGAATGAATTAGATGTTTTTTCCAAAAAAAAATTAGGTTTTTCCATTGTGTTTTAGCCTTTATTTCCCTGCAGTTTGAGGTTGAAATGTGTATCTTTTAGACAATTCCCTCCTGTTGCAAATTCAGATAACTCAGATGTAATGACAGTTGGAGGCATTAGGAGAAATATTCTATATGTGTTTTCATTGAACATTTCACATTCTACATCCTACATCCTATCTTTAAAGGATTTATATAAATTGAGTGAATATCAGCCAGTAAAAGATTTGTCTGGAAATGGACCAATAGCCACACCTTTGCTGTCATTTGTGCACAGTGCCTACGGATTTAATGGAATGGAATACCTGCTGTATATAAAAACCACTCATTTTTACAACAAAATGAGAATTGACTATTTTTGGCCACCTCAAATCAGAAAGCAAACATAAACAAAACAATTCCCCTTATGTTACATCTGATACAGCTCCTCAGATCTAGATTATTTTCTGGGAAAGGAATGTAGTTTTGGTTTGGGTTTGTTAGATTTAACTCAGTGAAATTCAATAGCATTTATTTGAACTATTCTCCTCATTAAACATTGCCTAAAATTCTGTGAGAACAAGGATTCATTCCCACCATTCCTAGAGGACATCATAATTACATGTTGCCATGACAAGCTGAATTATTAAGACACCCATCACTTTATAATTCTACAACTTTCTGACATCAGTTATACTGAATATAAAAAGCTTTGAGATTTGGCAAAGATCTGAAAAAATATACCAGGCATTTAATAATTAACAAAGAACAATAGATTTCTCTCTCATTCAGGGTGAGATCCCTAGCTGTGATGGCTTTGATGAATTGTTACATTTGAGACTGCCATACATTAAGTTGATCCAATTTTTAGACCTATGAAATGTTATTTATTATTAATTGCAATTCATATTTTATTTATAATGCTTACCCCTCATGAATCAAGGTGCTCAGGAGTACACCAAAATGATTTCAATTGATATCATAACAATAAATATTTATAACTTGATTTAAAACATACCACAATGTTCCACCAAAAAACTAAAGGAACGTTAAGACAGCAGACAGGAGCATTTAAAAAGAATGACAGGAAATCACAAAATAAGAAAGCTAACATAACCTTAACTCTGTTCCTGGTGCATACACATTAGGATATAATATCTTCCATTGCATGATCACATAGAAACTTTAAACAAAAAATGGAGGTCTCCTGCCTCCTTGCTCAGCATACAGGATGGTCGATGGTGAATAAATCCACTATTCAACATTTCTTTTGAGATTCATGATTAAATGTTGTCAAGAATGGCTTATAATCTAGATACCATTGAAACCCTATCCCAAACAAGGATTTTTCCTTTACCTGTGATGTTCATCACTGTGGTTATTATCCAAGTTATTATTAATGGATCTGTTCTCAGAATATCCCTATAAGTTCAGAAAATATCATCACTATTTTACAGATGGAAAACTGAAGCACAGAGAGATTAAGTGTGAAAATCATATAGAAAGACAGGGAGAGGCAGAAATAAAACCTAGGTCTCCTGGGCCTCAGTCCAGGATCTTAACCACAAAGCCATTCTTTCTTTACCTGCAGATGCCTCACTTATTCACTACACATCATCCAACTTCTGTAGCGATTGAGGCAGGGATGCCACACAAAATAGCCTAATTTATGGCACACCCTTTTACAAGCACACAGAATGAGACAAGAACATTTTGTGCCTTTGACCAATTCAGTGCACAACCTTATTTGCTGTGAGGCTCACTCTTAAGGCTACTTAAGTGAATGAGAGTCCTACTAATTACATAAGGGTGTTTTTATCTGACCCTAAATCAATCAGAGTCCTGTGAAAAAAGGAGTAAGAGATCCTCTAAACAGAGACAATATCATGATGTATGTACACAAAGGTGGTAGGATTAAGGTTTCACAGCATGAAAGTTTCACTTCTCAACCTTAATTTTTTTCTTTTAGGCTAAGTCTACACTTGGAGCTGGGGTCTGATTCCCAACTCGAGCAGGCATATTCACTAAACAACTTAGGCTAAGTCTATACTGATGGTGGTGCAATCTTCCAAGTCTGACTGAGCGGTCTGTGTAGATGAGCTCAATCGATTCGGAAATCACCACAGCAACTCCAGGCCCAGAACAGTAACCTGATCAGAAGACACTTCTGGTTTTAGTGAAGTGTTTAGGGAGATTTTAGTAAGCCATTTGGAGAGATGCAAGGTATTTTACATACCTTGCATATCTCACATTGACTGCCGCCGAAAAGTGCAGCAAGTATATACTAGGGCAGTGGTTTTCAAACTTTTTCTCAGACCCAAGTTGAAAAAAATAATTTATGCCTATGACCCAACAATACCTCTTTAAGCAATGCGTTCCAGTCTTCTGGTCGTGGCAGCAGAAGGTGCTGTACCCTAGGACCTGAGGGTCTGCTACCAAATACTGGGTCCCAAACCTCAGTTTGAAAACCACTGGACTAGGCTTAGAATGATAAATACAGAAGTATAGCCATGGTAGCAGAAACTGCAGCAAGTGACAGCATAGACTAGCCATCCCAAACATGCACCCATTTCTGTAGCGCTATAGCTGGGGCAGCTGGCCCATGCTGCCACTTCCTGCTGCCCATGCTATTACGGCTATACTTAGAGAACTAGATCAATGAGACCTTGCTGAAGTATGTCTACGCAAGCTGGAAATCACACTCTCAGCTCCAAGTGTAGATGTAGCCAAAGTCTAGATTTCTAGTTTTGTGTTGCGACTGTAAAAAGAAAAATAAGTTCTACCATGAGATTATTTGCTTGGCAGAGCAGAATGTTCTGATCAACACAATACTTGCCATTAATGAAGCAGGAGCCTTTCTTTCCTACAGCATATACACCATCACATGTTTATAACTAGGCAGGCTGAATCCTACTTTCTTATACACCTACTATCACATACACACTCAAGTACAGTTTCAGTAGAATGTTGGCAGAGTGTATTACGGTACAACAAAAATGAGTATGTGAGTTTTTAACCACTGTAACTCAGACAAAGCAAAACAAATGTTCAGACCACTAAAAATCCCACATCTATGATGCAAGACATAGGCCCAAATTTCAGTAATTTCTTATTTCTAAGGAGTCAATACAAATTTTGACTTCAGCAAAAAGACATTTTTTGCCCCCTCTTCTGTGACTGAAAACTACTCAGTCATTTTTGGTACAGCTTTCAGAATACAACTGGCTCTCCAACTGACAGCAATCATGCTAGAAAAGCTTTGAGAAAGTTATAAGCAAATGCAACTGACACTTTGGAAAGGAAAAGTGAAAAAGTTCGAGCAATCGGAACTAGAACATCAGAATGGCCATATTGAGCCAAACCAAAATTTCTAGTGTCCTGTCTTTGAACAACGACCAATGCCCGATGCTTCAAAGAGAATGAAGAGATCAAAGCAATCATTGGGTGATCCATCTCCCGTCATGTACTACTTGTGGAATGCTTGAGGAAACCAGAGCATGGCATTGTATCCCTGACTATATTGGCTAATAATCAATGATTGAGGCATCCCTCCTAAACTTATTTAATTTTTTTTAATCCAGTTATAGCTTTGGTCATCACAACATCCCCTGGCAATGAGTTCCACAGGTTGATTATGTATTCTGTGGCAAAACACTTCCTTTTGCTCATTTTAAACATGCTGCCCATTCATTTCATTGGGTGATGCCTGGTTCTTGTGTTATATGAAAGGGTAAATAAGTCTTCTTATTCATTTTCTCCAGATTCACTTCTATAGTCCTCTATCATATCCCCCCTTAGTCACTTCTTTTGCAAGCTGAATAGACCCCGTTTTTTAATCTCTCTTCATATGGACAATGTTCCCATACCCTGAATAATTTTTGTTGCATTTATCTGTACCTTTTTACTTTCTAATGTATCTCTTTAAGGTAAGGCAACCAAAACTGCACACACTATTCAAGATGTGGGCATATATGGTGTTAATATATGACACTATGATATTTTCTATTTTATTATCTAGCTCTTTCCTAATGGTTCCTAACATTCTACTATTTGAATCCCAGATCATTTAAGGATATGCTGAATAATATTGGTCCCAATATGGATCCCTGAAGGACACAGATATTTGCATCTCCCCACTCTTGAAACTGACAATTTATTCCTACCCTTTGCCTCCTGTCTTATAACCAGTTATAGCTCCATGAGAGCAACTTCCCTCTTATCCCACGACTACTTAGTTTGCTAAAGACACTTTGGTGATGGACCCTGTCAAAGTCCTATCTAGAAGTCCAAATCCAGCTATAGCCATCACTATCCATTCTGTCTGTAACAGAAAACATAACATGTCAAATGATAAGATAGTTAATAAAGGCCTTATTCCATACAAGTTTTTTTCACGTGTTTATCCAAAAACATTTAATAGGGCTCCAGTCATGCCAAGGCATCTGCAGAGTGGATCCTCAAACACACACACGCCCTCAAAATCAAAGCGGGTGACGCACATAAATCCTTTTCAAGATCTGGATCTCAGTTTTACTCAATCCATGGACACTTGCATCAGCATCAATAGGAGTCTATCCAGTTACAGGCTGAGTAAAAACTAAGTAAATTCCCCATCACTGGCCCCACAGAAAGTAAAAATCTAACTCTACCAGCATAAGTGTGCAAAGCCAAAAGAATCCTATAGGGCCTGATCCAAAGCCTTCTGAAGCCCATATTAACCTTGACTAAAAACACTTTCAAACAGATGTTTCAAGTGTTACATGGAATTGGGAAAGTGTGATTGGGGTGTTCACTCCATGCTGTCCCTGAAAGGATTGATGTAGTCCACACCAGGTCAAGTAATCTCAGCTGAATGAAAGTTAGGTTTGACAACCAAGTACTGATTTGAGGATGGAGCCCAGGAGAACTAGGAGGAAGCCAGAAAGATTGCAACAGAAATGGGAGCTGCAGTCAGAAGTCTGCAGTCACTCTGGGCTGAGAGAGGGAAAGAGGGGAACCAAAGAAGAGAGAAGCCCTGGCATCCTGAGGGAAAGCTTTCCCCAACGGGGTGGAATAACAGAAGCCTGGAAGAGGTAGAGTAGGAAAAGGCTAAGGGAAACAGCAACACTGTTCAGCCCTCGGCATCTGATTCAACTGTCCCTGAGCAGGAACTTGGCATAGTGTGTGGGCCCAGGTTCCCCTATCAGCCAGCAACAAAGTGGCACTGTCTTGGATTGGAGTGCTGGAATACATGGTCAGCCACCTCAGTGACACTTTGATATACTAGAATTGGGAAAAAATATAGTAATCTTACCAGCGGGTCAAGCCATGAAGATGGAGAAATGTGAATCACAAAGTGGAAGCATTACAATTCCTGGAGCATGAAAAGAGGTGTGATGCAAATAAGAAATGGAAAGGGACACCAGACGGCAGAGCTATTTACCAGACACAGCTCCCAGGATGCAGTCCAAAGGTGAGCGGAGAACCCGGCAGTATTCCAGAAAGACTGCATTCCACAGCATATACAAGAGAGTTTAGACTACATCCTTGTCTCATAAAGTCAGGACCATCCATGGGGGGATAAGCAGAGTGACCGTCCCAGGCCCCGCCATTCCATGGACTCTGTGCTGCCTCCAGCAGGGCAGTGCGGGGCCCACACCACTATCTTCCCCCCCCCCCGCCCCCGCCATGCTGCCTGCTCCCCTGTCCTGCTGCCTTTGGCAGTAAGCTGAAGGCAAGGGGCAGAGTGAGAGCATGGAGCCCGGCCTCTAGGCTAGCCTGTCCTGCCCCCACAGCATGGGGAAGGGGAGCCGAGGCCCCAGTCCACAGCTTCGCCCTGGGCTCCGCTCCTGCCTTAGGACAGCCGTGCATAAAGTCAATGAGGGCTTTGCCTTTGACTGCGTGGGATCAGGACCTGACTCTAGTTTTTAAGAAGAAGGCTCAAAGTATAATTCATGGCTGAAACGGAAATGCAGATTGGCAATGAAATGGCAGCAAGCTAACACAGCATTCTGGCATATGAAGAAATAAGGAGTCCTGAGGCACTTTTTAAGATTTATTTATTAAATTATTATTATGATTATTATTATTAGATAATTTATTTATCACATAAGCTCTTGAGGCAAAAAAGCATCTGACGAAGTAGGATTTTCTCCCACAAAAGCTCAAGCGATAAATAAAGTTGTTAGTCTTTAAAAGTGCCACAGGACTCCTTGTTTGTTTTGCTGAACTCACCTAACACGGCTACCCCTTTGGAACTTGTTACCATATAAGCATTCAGTATGTCAATTGAATCAAAATGCCTATACATAGAAGTGTAGGTTTGGCTTCACATACTGTTTCAAAACATTAGCTTCTCTGTAGCTATTTCCTACCAAAGTGTCATTCAGCTCCTTCATCACAAATTGCTTTTGCAGAAATCCATGTAGGGGAAGTACAACTAGAAGGAATTTTCCCCTCAATATTGCAGTACTGTTATCAAGACCAACTTTCACAAACATCTCAAACAAATGTATTTAAATCCTAGAACATTTCCCTTTTGACACAGAGAATGAAATTAGCAAGACTGCATATTCCACACCACACTCTGTGCATTCATGTACTAAAATGCAGGAAAAGACACCTTGACAATGATTTCTTAACCTACTATGCCACCATGAGGCTGGAAAACAAAAATACAGCTATAAACACTAATTTTTGAGAGACTGTTCTGGAAAAAGTGTATTTTATATAAGTATATATATATATATATATATATATATATATATATTCTTAATTTTTTAGAAAATAGTGTCTCAAATTCAAATACTTATAAAAAAGAAAGAAAGAAATACAGTGACTGAAATTTCCCAAAACAGATTTATGTGAAAATACATTTTCAAACTGTTTGCAGAGACTGGCACAATACATAAAGTTATTGAGTTACAGATCTATAATAAAATAAAATTTAAAAAGCCATAGAACTATTAACATCATGGGTTAAGTTTAGAAGTACATGTAAGCTAGTCCCAGCACTAATTTAGATTCCCTTCAGTTTACTTAGACTCCCTTATATATATATATATCCGTAAATGGGTGTAAGTACCTTCACACTGAGGAAAGCAGTGAAAAGATGTAAGGAGTAAATTAGTGGGACAGGGACTTATTAATTTACAGCTCCCTCTAGTTTCTGTAGATACATATTACTACTTTGCACTATAGCCATGTTGATTGACTGTAAATAGTTCTGGATATTCACAAGACAATCATCTAAGACAATCCACATTGGAGCACTCCTCAGACTCACAAAAGCCTCCAAAACAGTGATTACTGTTCCCCATATGCCAACTAATTCAGTTGAAAGTGAGAAACCATTTTCATTTCCTCTTCAATACTGCATGATTGTTAACCTCCAGTCCACCATTCTTAACTTGTAATGTTGCAGCCACAGTGGGACTGATAATGTTAAAGAGGTTGATGCATTTGTAGGACACAGAGAAATATATATGCCAATATTATGTGACAAACTGTCAGAGGTCAGAAAAGTTGCAGGAATGACAGGCTTTAGTTTGCACTACAGTATGTCAGAGATGCATGGTCACAATATAAAAAAAGACAGGCCTCAAAATGTTATGAAGTATTCTATGCAAAGAGATACTACTTAACAATGTGAAAAGGTCTGTCATTCTGTGGAGAAACAACAGTGCTTCCTTCAACATTGAGAAAGAAAACATTACTGTCATTAATTAGCCAATGACATTAGCTGTAGAATGAGCAAAGCAATGACCAGGAACAAGAAAATATATACCGAGCATGGTGACTACCAGAATGTGCTGTGCCACTAACAGACCAACAGAAAGGAAGAATCAGGATCTTCTGAGGATACCTCCAGACTTGTCAAAGCTGAAGAGGGTCTGTGTTGATTTCAAATACATAAATCAAAAATATCTAGTTGCTACAGATTATATTTTTAAGATATTTGGAAACTGCATGTTTGCCAGAGGTTTCAATCAAGGAAGTCGAGAGTAACTAGTTACAGACAACAGTTCAAAATTTTATAGAACAAGACTTTAAAACTTTCAAGAAAGCTATAACCCAGATCCTCAAAAGGTATGTTGCTATTGTCATCAATGGAATTTTACCAGTTTTTACCTGCTGGCTACCTAGTCTACAGTTTCCATCATACTAACTGTAGTTAAATAAAAAATATCAATATGCTCAGAAACAGCAAAGCTGAAAGAGCTGTGTAGAAAAGAATCAAAAATGGATCTTCCTGATATACAATAGGGTTGGCTGAAAATTTTCCACTGAAACCCTGTTCATAAAAAAATGCCTAGCACCAAAATATTTTTATTTAGAAATGCTTCATCAGATACTATGGTGATAAGTGCAGCATAAAAACTTAGATATAATTTAGCAACACACATTTTAAAGAGACATTTCTCCTTATCTTTTTCCTTTAATCTATGCAAAAATAGTGGAAGTCCCATGGCACTTTAAAGACTAACAAATTTCTTCAGGCATAAGTTTTCATTGGCTGCAACACACTTCGTCAGATGCATGAAGCGGAAACAACAGTTAACAGATACATATACACATGTAAGGGTGAGAAACATTACAGTGGGTAGGGCAAGTGCTAACAAAATCAATTCAGTTGGGTAGATGGGGTTCATTCACAATAGTTGATTAGAAGGTAAGAATGTGTGAACAGGGACAACTACTTTTTGTAATTAGATAACCATTCCAAGTCCCTATTCAGATCCAGTCTGATTGTACCAAGTTTGCATATCAAATCCAGTCCTGCAGTTTCATGCTCAAGTCTGTTTTTGAAGTTCTTTTGTTGAAGTAAGGCAATTTTGAAGTTTGCTACAGAGTTTCCAAGGAAATTGAAGTGTTCTCCCACAGGTTTACGGATGTTACCATTTTTGATGCCTGATATGTGTCCACTTATTCTTTTGCATAGAGACAGTCCAGCTTGACCAATGCACAGGGCATAGGGGCATTGCTGGCCCATATGCCATTAGTAGATGTGCAGGTGAATGAGCTTCTGATGGTGTGGCTGATGTAGTTAGGACCAGTAATGGCACTGAAGTTGATATATGGGCAGAGTTAGCAATAGAATTTATTACAAAGTTATGTTCCTGTGTTACTTAGTGTTCTTGTTGGTTAGTGTTCTGGTTATTGGTGAGTATTTGTTTCAGTTTGGGAGGCCATCTGTACCCAAAGATTGGCCTGTCTCCCAAGACCTGAGAGAGTGAAGGATCATCTTCTAGGACAGACTGTAGATCCTTAATGATGTGTTGGAGAGATTTTAGTCAGGAGCAGTAGGTGATATCCAGTGGTGTTCTGTTTTCTTTATTGAGTCTGTCCTGTAGTAGGTGACTTCTGACTACCCCTCTGACTCTTTTGATCTGTTTCTTCACTTCCCCCTGTGGGTACTGTAGTTTTAAGAATGTTTAATAGAGATCCCTTAGGTTTTTATCTCTGTCTGAGAGATTGGAGTAAATGCAGTTGTATCTTTGGGCTTGACTGTAGATGACAGATTGTGCGATGTGTCCACACTGGAAGCTGGACGCATGAAGGTTTATATTACAGTCAGTAGGTTTTTGGTATAGAGTGATGTTAATGTGACCATCCCTTCTTTGTATGGTACTATTTGGAAAATGGACTTCTGCGTAGACTGGTCCAGGCTGAGGCTGATGTTGGGGATGAAATCCTGGTGGACTTCTTCCAGGGACTCTTTCTGTGGGTCTAGATGATAAACATGTCATCAAAACTTCCACATGGCTGATCTTTACAAAAACTAGAAAGGCGATTTACAACACACATTTTGCTTCACTACAGAGGAAGATGGGCATTAAACTATCTGAGCTTCTACATGCCACAAGGGACCACAACTGTGATACCCTCGACTCACCCAACAATACTGTAAATCTATCTAGCTATACACATAAATCAGCAGAGGAGTCTGTCTTGTCTTGGGGACTATCTTTCTGCCCTACCACCTCATGCACATGAAATAGGGACCTGGAAGCCTACTTTTGTTGCCTTCGACTCAAGGAATATTTCCACCACCCCACTGAATAACACACTAACCCCCACATACCTTCCTACCAACACTACAAAAAGAAGAATTCTGCATTGACACCTCCAGACTAGACTTTTACATTGAATGCTTCTGTCACGATGCACCATGGCTAATGTAACTGTACTGAAAGGATTAAAATAAAATTTAAAAAAAAAAACTTGTGGAATTAATGTGACCTTTTCTGCCATTATTCTCCTTTTCCTACCATGTATCTGTCTTCTCCATTCAGACTGTAATCTCTTTGGGGCAGAGATTGCCTGTGTTTGTACAGTACCTAACTTAATGGATTCCATTCTTGGGTGGACCATAAGCATTGTCATAATAAACATGATAATTACCCTAATAAACATGATAAACAACAAGGGACAGCATGAGACCAAGGATGATTCCAAATTATTTTACAGACACAAACTTACAAAACATACAACCATATCTTTAACTTCTCGCTCCCTCTTTCCCTCCTCCCTATATATATATATAGGGAGGATAAGATCAAGGCAACTCAGAGAGAAGTTAGTCAGCTGGTGGACTTACAGAAGGGTGTAGAGATTAAGGATAAGACTTGGCTACTGAAAAAATACAAGGGCCTGACTCCATCTGAAGCCCTAGAGACTGCTAAACAAAGGCTCACAGCACTGGCTACCAGGCTAAGGAGATACACTAGAGAAGCAGAGGCCAAAAAGATAAATGCCCTGTTCTCCAAAGAACCATCCAAGGTATACTCCCAACTGCAGTGCAACAACACAATAACAACAGAGCCACCAACAGCAGAAACTGAACAGTACTGGAAGAACATCTGGGAGAAAGAGAAGACTCATAACATCAGCGCAAAGTGGCTGCAGGACCTGAGAACAGACCACAGCAATCTCCCAGAACAGGAACCAGTCACCATCACAGTAGCAGACATCCAACAGCAGGTCAAGAACATGAAGAGCTGGACAGCACCTGGAGCGGACATGATCCACACCTGCTGGCTAAAGAAACTAACAGCAGTGCATGAATGCCTAGCAGCACAGATGAACCAGCTGCTAGCAGCAGGCTCTCACCCAAACTGGCTAACACAAGGAAAGACAGTGCTGATCATTAAAGACCCCCACAAGAGAACAGCACCGTCCAACTACCGGCCAATAACCTGCCTCCCCACAACATGGAAAGTCCTATCAGGCATCATAGCCGCCAAGCTACAGGACCACATGGGCCAGTACATGAGCACAGCTCAGAAGGGCATTGGAAACAACATCAGAGGCTCAAAACACCAGTTGCTCATAGATAGAGCAGTCTCCCAAGACTCAAGGTCTAGACAGACCAATCTGAGCACAGCCTGGATTGACTATGGAAAAGCCTACGACTCAAGGCCGCACACATGGATCTGTGAATGTCTGGCACTATACAAAGTCAACAAGGGCCTGACTCCATCTGAAGCCCTAGAGACTGCTAAACAAAGGCTCACAGCACTGGCTACCAGGCTACAATGGAGCTGCGGCTAGCGAGGGATGTAAAGGATAACAAGAAGGGGTTCTACAAGTATGTTAATAACAAGAAGAGGATCAGGGATGGTGTAGGTCCCTTGCTGAATGGGGCAGGCATCCTCGTGACAGAGGGTGAAGAAAAAGCTGAAGTGCTCAATGCTTTTTTTGCTTCAGTTTTCACAGGCAGGGTCAGCTCCCAGCCCACTACCATGGGTATGGCAGATGGGAGAGAAGAAGAGAGGCCCTTGGTGATGGAAGGTCAGGTTAGGGACTGCTTAGAGAAGCTGGATGTGCACAAGTCCATGGGGCCGGACGAACTGCATCCAAGGGTGCTGAGGGAATTGGCCGATGAGATAGCAGCACCGCTGGCCGTTATTTTTCAAAACTCATGGAGAACAGGGGAGGTGCCAGAGGATTGGAAAAAAAGCAAATGTAGTGCCTATTTTCAAGAAAGGGAAAAAGGAGGATCCAGGGAATTATAGACCAGTCAGCCTCACCTCAATCCCTGGCAAAATTATGGAGCAGATTCTTAAAGAATCCATCCTCAAACACTTAGAAGAAAATAAAGTGATCAGGAACAGTCAGCATGGATTTACCAAGGGTAAATCATGCCTGACCGATCTCATTTCCTTCTATGAGCAGATGACTGGTTTTCTGGATGCAGGAAGAACCGTTGATGTGATATACCTTGATTTTTAGCAAGGCTTTTGATACAGTTTCCCACAGCATTCTCATTGGCAAATTAAGGAAGTATGGGTTGGATAGGTGGACTATAAGGTGGATAGAAAACTGGCTAGATCAACGGTTTCAGCGTGTAGGAATCAATGGTTCCATGTCTAGCTGGCAACCAGTGACGAGTGGTGTGCCCCAGGGGTCGGTCCTGGGGCCGGTTCTGTTCAACATTTTCATCAATGATCTGGATGATGGAATAGACTGCACTCTCAGTAAGTTTGCGGATGACACCAAGCTGGGGGGAACAGTAGACACATTGGAGGGCAAGGACAGGATTCAGGGAGACCTAGATAAATTGGAACAATGGGCCAATAAAAATCTTATGAAGTTCAATAAGGACAAGTGTAAAATCCTGCATGTGGGACGGAAAAACCCCATGCACTGCTACAGGCTGGGAAACATTCAGTTAAGTAGCAGCAGTGTAGAAAAGGACCTGGGGCTCATGGTGGATGGGAAGCTAGATATGAGTCAGCAGTGTGCACTTGCTGCCAAAAAGGCCAATGGCATACTGGGCTGCATCAAAAGAAGTATTACCAGCAGATCAAGGGATGTGATCATTCCCCTCTATTCTGCACTGGTGAGGCCACATCTGGAATACTGTGTTCAGTTTTGGGCTCCCCACTACAAAAAGGACAGGGACCTACTGGAGAGAGTTCAGAGGAGGGCAACCAAAATGATTAAAGGGCTGGAGCACAAGCCCTATGAGGAAAGACTGAAAGTATTAGGCTTATTTAGTCTGCAGAAGAGAAGATTGAGGGGGGATTTGATAGCAACCTTCAACTACTTGAAGGGGTGCTCCAAGGACGATGGAGCTCGACTATTCTCGGTAGTAAAGGAGGACAGGACGAGGAGCAATGATCTCAAGTTGCGGTTAGGGAGGTCGAGGCTGGATATTAGAAAAAACTTTTTTACTAGGCGAGTGGTGAAACATTGGAATGATCTGCCAAGGGAGGTGGTAGAGTCACCATCGTTGGAGGTGTTTAAGGCCCGGCTGGATAAAACCATGACTGGGATGGTTTAGTGGGAGTGGTCCTGCCTCTGGCAGGGGGTTGGACTAGATGACCTATGAGGTCCCTTCCAACCCTAGGATTCTATGATTCTATGATAGACAGAGAGCCTATTTCCCTACAACATCCAACAATTTGGGGTTGCACTCCCCTTTTATTAGCCCTCTGGCTCCCCTCCAGGAAGAAAACTTTGTTAGGTTCTCTGACTCCGGAGTGTCCCTGAGATGTGGCAGCTGCCACCCTGTAATGGTTTTCACTTCCTAGCTTAGGAAGGAACCTCCCTTGGCGTCGGGGTTCTTCAAATATCCATGTATTGAAGAGTTTCTCTTTGGCAACCCTGGCATGGCAGAGTGGTAGTGTTATCCCTCCGGCAAGTACTGTAGGTACTGAGACCGTGACCTTACACGGCACTCCTTCAAATCTTTTGGGCATCGAGGGGGTGACCAGATGGTAGCAGGAGTTTCTCTCCCGCCCCTTTTCTTCCCCTTCACGCTTTGGTGAGAGCTTCTGCGATGCAAACACTGCAAGCCTAGGCCCAGTGGGGGTCTCCTCTGCATTCTTCTGCCCCGCAGGCCAGAGTAGGACCAACTCATCAGCACTGCCTCAGGCCACCTTGCTGTTGGTGACTTCCCTGGAACCTCTCTCCTGCAAGAACCCAGTCCTGGTGCCTGTTCGGCTGAAAACGCGTGCTTCCGTATTACCACGTTCTTAGCTAGCATACCGTAGGCCTCTGTCCTACTCAGCTCGACTCTGTATGCTGCCGTTTAGTGTCTTGTGGTCTTCTCAATCATCCTCGAGTCCATCTTACAACCTTGTATCCTCACTCTCACTCGTTTTAACCAAACGGCTATGCCTGGTCGTGACCTAGATAAGGGGTATGGTCACACCCTTACTACTTCCTGCACACCCAGTAGTCATCAGATCGGTCCATAACCACTTGGCTCCAGCTAAGCCTTTGGGTGATCAATCTCTGCCCTGTCTTCGTTTTTGTGTGAGACACGACAACATGGATAGACTCACTTGTTAGCATTCAGCGTTCTCCTTCGAGTCCATGTGGCAAGATCTATGACCAGACACTATAGTCTGCCACTCATACTCCACATTTTCTCCAATGCGGAACATCTAATGTAACCCATTATGTTTAGGTTGCTTTCTTTACTCCAATTATGGTGACCTTGTTCCGACCTGCTTATGCGTTATGCCTCGGTGGGTTCAGTTCTGCCCCTGTCCTGGGTTGGCCCTCAGCTCTTGATTCTTCTGGGCCTGTCAAGGCCTGCTCGCCTCCTTACTCCAGCGAGCATCTTGTTGCTGGGCCTCTTCCTTATGGGACCTGTTGCTGTGCTGAAGGTGGAAGAACCAACTCCACCCACCATCCATCAGCATGGCTAGCAGTCACTTATTACTGAATGCATCCGAGCAGCGCTTGAAGAAGAACAGTGGGTTACTCACCACTAACTGTCCTTTGAGATGGGCTGCTCGGATGCATTCAGGTTCCTCCCCTCCATCCCCACTTCTGAAGTTGGCAACTCGAAGGAACTGAGGAGGGGGCAGGGAGACGGCCGTATATATAGCTGCGGGTGGCGTGAGGGGCGGTGGCCACCTTCCCTCTTCTGACAGGCTAGGACAAGTTTTTTCCAACCAATCCAGTGCTCCGGCATGGAGACACCTATTACCTGAATGGATCTGAGCAGCCCATCTCGAAGAAGGATGGTTACTGGTGAGTAACCCACCATGCTTGCACCATTGTTCCCTGATCACCTTTGTGCACCAGCCTCAATCAGCCTTGTGATCAGCCTTCCCCTGTGTGTTTAACGAGGGGCCAGGCCTGACCTAGGCAGAGAAGGCTTTAAAAGCCAGTGGCTGAGCGACCAGAGGGAGCTTGCAAACAGGGGACAGCAAACAGGGGAGTTTGAGAGGGATTTTGGGGAGGAGTTTGTGACACCACGATGGTGAAGAGGAGCCGCACTGCTGCCAGCACCCCTTCTGTCTCTTCTACCTGTGCCTGTAGCCAGACAGACATCCTGACCATAGATATCTCTACCCAGACCCTGGTGTGGACTTGCAGGGACTGCAGCCTGCAGTTCCCTGTCTCCAACGATCAGGCTGGGGAGATGAATCGATGTGACAGGTGCCTGCTGGTGGAATCTCTCAGGAGGCAGGTGGGAGAGTTACAGGAGGAGGTGTCTCGGCTTAGGAGTATCCACACCCTGGAGAAGTTCCTCGACAGCATCCACGAGGAGAAGTGCAAGATGGAGGGCACTGACCAGGTACCAGAGACTACTGCCACAAAACTGGAGCTGGATGGGGAGCCTGTGGCAGGGGGAGGACACTGGCAGCTGGTTACCTCTGGCGGTAGGCAGTGCTCCACCCCTGCCCACAACCCACCCTCTGTTGTGGTGAAGAATCGATATGCGGTGCTAGAGACGGTGAAGGAGGTGGAAGAGGAGAGGCCATGCACCCCCGAGGCTGGGAGGATCACAGCCACCACAGCTAGGAGGAAACGTAGAGTTGTGGTGGTTGGGGACTCACTTCTGAGGGGGACGGAGGCACCCGTCTGTCGCCCTGACAAGATCTCTCGAGAGGTATGCTGCCTGCCAGGTGCCCGCATCCGAGACGTGACGGAGGGATTGTCGAGAATCATCCGCCCCTCTGACTACTACCCCATGCTTCTCATCCATGTAGGAACCAATGATACTGCGAGAGGTGATCCTCGGCAGATCAAAGGTGACTTCAGGGCTCTGGGAGCGCGGGCGAAGGAGTTTGGAGCACAGGTGGTGTTCTCCTCGATTCTTCCGGTCAAGGGTAGAGGCCTGAGCAGAGACAGATGCATCCTGGAGATGAACGTTTGGCTGCGAAGATGGTGTCGTCAGGAGGGCTTTGGCTTCCTCGACCATGGGTTGCTGTTTCAGGAAGAAGGACTGCTAGGCAGAGATGGACTCCATCTTTCGAGGAAGGGGAAGAGCGTATTTGGACGCAGACTGGCTGACCTAGTGAGGAGGGCTTTAAACTAGGTCTGAAGGGGGAAGGAGACCAAAGCCCACAGGTAAGTGACTATGTGGGAGACCAGGGGGATGGGATGGAACTTGGGGGGTGCCGGGACTGTAACTACAGGGATAGAAGAGAGGATAGTTGGAACATGCGGGGGGAATCAAATAACTTTCTTAGATGCTCTAATGAAGCCCTAATGCCTGAGGCAGGTGGGGGAGGTCAACACCAAAAGAAAATCCAGGGAGGTAGATACAATAGAATTGAATGTCAAAATGGGAAAGTAGGGCAATCAGCTGGGTATCTTAGGTGCCTATACACAAATGCAAGGAGCCTGGGAAACAAGCAGGAGGAATTGGTAGCACTAGCGCAGACAAAGAACTATGACATGATTGGGATAACAGAGACGTGGTGGAATAGTTTGCATGACTGGAGCTCTGCAATAGATGGGTATAGACTGTTCAGGAAGGACAGGCAGGGAAGGAAAGGGGGAGGAGTAGCACTATATGTAAAGGAGCTCTATGACTGCTCAGAGCTCCATTATGAAAGTGGAAACAAGCCAGTTGAAAGTCTGTGGGTTAAGTTTAGAGGGGAGAGCAACAAGGGGGATGTTGTGGTAGGTGTCTGCTACAGACCACCAGATCAGAAGGAGGAAGTGGATGAGGCATTCTGTGTACAACTAACAGAAGTTTCTAGAGCACAGGCCCTGGTTCTCATGGGGGACTTCAATTACCCTGACATCTGCTGGAAGGCCAATACAGCAGTGCACAGGCAATCCAGGAAGTTTCTGGAGAGTGTTGAGGACAACTTCCTGGTACAAATGCTGGAGCAACCAACGAGGGGCCTTGCGCCTCTCGATCTGCTGCTCACAAATAGAGAAGAATTTATCAGGGAAGTAGAGGTCAATGGCAGCCTGGGTAGCAGTGACCATGAAATGATTGAGTTCAAGTTGATGATTAAAGGAAAGAAGGAAAGAAGCAAAACACAGACCCTGGACTTCAGAAAAGCAGATTTTGTCTCCCTCAGGGAACTGATGGGCAGGATCCCTTGGGAGGCTGATCTGAAGGGGAAAGGTGTCCAAGAGAGTTGGGTGCATTTTAAAGAAACCCTGCTAAGGGCACAGCAAGATACAATTCCGATAAGGAGAAAGCACAGCAAATGTGGAAGGCGCCCACTGTGGCTTAACAGAGAGCTCTGCACTGAGCTGAAGCATAAAAAGGACGCTCACAGGAAGTGGAAGCTAGGACAGATGACTAAGGAGGCATATAAAGACATTGCTCGGGACTGCAGGGATAAAATCAGAAAGGCCAAAGGACAAATGGAGTTGCGACTAGCAAGGGATGTGAAGGATAATAGGAAGGGGTTCTACAAGTATATCAATAACAAGAAGAGGATCAGGGATGGTGTAGGTCCCTTACTGAATGGGGCAGGCATCCTCGTGACAGAGGATGAGGAAAAAGCTGAAGTGCTCAATGCTTTTTTTACTTCAGTTTTCACAAGCAAGGTCAGCTCCCAGCCCACTACACTAGGTACGGGGGACTGGGGAGAAGAAGAGAGGCCCTTGGTGACAGTAGGTCAGGTTAGGGACTGCTTAAAGAAACTAGATGTGCACAAGTCCATGGGGCCGGATGAACTGCATCCGAGGGTGCTGAGGGAGCTGGCTGATGAGATAGCAGTACCGTTGGCCATTATCTTTGAAAACTCGTGGCGAACGGGGGAGGTGCCAGAGGACTGGAAAAAAGCAAATATAGTACCTATCTTCAAGAAAGGCAAAAAGGACGATCCAGGGAATTACAGACCTGTCAGCCTCACCTCAATCCCTGGAAAAATCATGGAGCAGCTTCTCAAAGAATCCATCCTGAAACACTTGGAGGAAAATAGAGTAATCAGGAATAGTCAGCATGGATTTACCAAGGGTAAATCATGCCTGACCAACCTCATCGCCTTCTATGATGAGATGACTGGATTTGTGGATGCGGGAAGAGCCGTTGATGTGATATACCTTGACTTTAGCAAGGCTTTTGATACGGTTTCCCACAGCATTCTCATTGGCAAATTAAGGAAGTATGGGTTAGATGCGTGGACTGTAAGGTGGATAGAAAACTGGCTAGAACAACGGTTTCAGCGTGTAGGAATCAATGGCTCCATGTCAAGTTGGCAGGCAGTAACGAGTGGTGTACCCCAGGGGTCGGTCCTGGGGCCAGTTCTGTTCAATGTTTTCATTAATGATCTGGATGATGGGATAGATTGCACACTTAGTAAGTTTGCAGATGATACCAAACTGGGGGGAACGGTAGACACCCTAGAGGGCAGGGACAGGATTCAGGGAGACCTAGACAAATTGGAGCAGTGGGCCAAGAGGAATCTCATGAGGTTCAACAAGGATAAGTGTAAAATCCTGCACTTGGGACGAAAAAACCCCATGTACTGCTACAGGCTGGGGAGTGATCAGCTAAATAGCAGCACTGGAGAAAAGGACCTGGGAGTCATGGTGGATAGGAAGCTGGATATGAGTCAGCAGTGTGCTCTTGCTGCCAAAAAGGCCAATGGCATACTGGGCTGCATCAGAAGAAGTGTTACCAGCAGATCGAGGGATGTGATCATTCCCCTCTATTCTGCACTAGTGAGGCCACATCTGGAATACTGTGTCCAGTTTTGGGCTCCCCACTACAAAAAGGACATGGACAAATTAGAGAGAGTCCAGAGGAGGGCAACCAAAATGATCAAAGGGCTGGAGCACAAGCCCTATGAAGAAAGACTGAAGGAACTAGGCTTATTTAGCCTGCAGAAGAGAAGACTGAGGGGGGATTTGATAGCAACCTTCAACTACTTGAAGGGTTGCTCCAAGGAGGAGGGAGCTCGACTGTTCTCGGTGGTAACAGAGGGCAGAACGAGAACCAATGGTTTCAAGTTACAGCTGGGGCGGTCCAGGCTGGATATTAGGAAAAACTTCCTTACTAGGCGAGTGGTGAAGCAGTGGAATAAGCTGCCTAGGGAGGTGGTGGAATCTCCATCTCTGGAGGTGTTCAAGTCCCAGCTGGACAAAACACTGACTGGGATGATCTAATGGGAGTGGTCCTGCTTTTTTTGGCAGGGGGTTGGACTAGATGACCTTGTGGGGTCCCTTCCAACCCTATGATTCTATGATTTTCTTTTAAGTTCAAAACAAGAAACAAACACAAAACAACACAGAAATGTACATTCTTCCTTTTAAAAACTAAGTTGGTGTGAAGACTACTACTATATTAATTACCAGTTTTAAACACCCTGGTGGTACTAAGGATAAGAATACACATTACAGCTACTGAAAGTAATTTCCAATCATTTGCATGAAAGGAGAGCTTATCTTGCAACCACAAGAGATGATATGATTTTTAAGATAAATGACCAGATCCAGAATTTCTTGTGCCCTTGAAACTCCCATGGAAGTTAACAGCAGCTTTGCCTGCGTAAGTAATGGAGAATCTTGCTCCTCTTACTGTATTTGAATATTTGTTTATCTAAATAATTCTTTATGCAATAATTCATAACTTCCATCACAATTTTTTAATTATTAAATACTGCACAGCAATTTCCTTGGACACATTATAACTCCAATTAGATGCTTTCATACCACATGGAATCTCATTAGACCTTACAAATTTAACAAACTCAGACTGGACAGTACTTGTGAGGCTACTATCTAAAATACCTGCTGCAGACATGGTGCTGTTGATTCAATATGGGACTTTTCCTTCTGATACAGTACCAAGTAAAGATCAGAGTCAAGTTATGGTGAATAAGGAGTCTCGGACATCACAAGGTGTGATGCTGTCGGGGACTAGGGGACTGTTTATGATTATTTTTCAAATTAATATTTCATATTTTCAATGTGATATGCCGTGTTTGGTATCAATAAAAAGGCTGTAATTTGCTAGGAACGATTACATGATTTATATGTAGGTATCATATTTGTATTAAAAATTAGCAATCTTATTCATTTTATGTTTGTTCCAAGTTGTTTGAGCTGAGGCAATCCCAGACTCGGCGTCTGCAAACTATTATCAAACTAATGGCCCATGAGGAGGGGCTCGCAGCTAGCTGCACTGGGCCCAAGAAGAAACCTGTTAGACTAGCTACCCAGACTGACCATGTGGCACAATTTCATTTTGATCTGGCAAGGACACAGATAAAAGGCAGGGTACCCATCTCCATTTTGTCTTTAGTCTTCAGTCTGTCTGTAACCAACATCCACCTCTGAAACTATTCTTCTGGACTGAACAAAAGACTGAGACCCACCCAGCTGCTGCTGCTGCTGCTGCTGCTGGGTGCACATCAGAGGAGTGGGACTAATCTGCAAACTACAGGATCTTCAAGGATTTGTTTTCTATGGACTCTAAACCATTTGTATGTACATGTTTCACTTTGACCTTCGAACATCTCTCATATTTTGTTTGTTTTCTTTTTATATTAAACCTTTAGTTTTGGATACTAAAGGATTGGCTGGCAGCATGGTATTGTGGGTAAGATCCAAGCCTATATTGTTCTGGGTGATGTGGCTGGCCCTTTGGGGTCAGGAAAACCTATTTCTTAAAGAGACCCAGTGGCTAGAGGGAACCATAGGAACTGGTGTGCAGTAAGGGGGCTGTTTCTATTTTGGTGATGACCAGAGTGGGGAATCAGAAGCATGTTTTGTTACTGACTGAGAGACTGGTTTAAGTACCACCCATCAGTGGTTTGGGGGTTTGGCCCCTGGTTTTGCAGCCTGCCCTGATTTTGGCACATTCAGAGGGTTATCCCAGGAGGCCAAGGTCACACAAGGTCTCCAGGAAACTGGAATTCTTGCACTGCTTAGAACATTGTTAGTGCTATATCCATAGTACTGAGAGATAAAGTAACAGTAGCAAAAGGAGGCAACAGTATCATGGGTTTCTAACAATCCTAGAACAATCCAGATAGAGCCCAATCTGGGGTTTTTTTTGTTTTTTTTTTTGTTTTTGATACCATGGTAGAACTCATCTTACTGCCATGGTCTCCTGTCAGTATGAATGGTCTCTTGGTCTTTTACAGGTCTCTTTGCTTAAGGTCTCATTGCCTGAATGAACAGCAGCCTTGTGGGTACTATAACTAGAGACTGATGGGATCCAGGGGAGTTGACAGCTTCAACTTCTTTGAGATAGATTCCCTACCTGGAGAATGTAGGGCACTGTCTTTAGAAAACTTATGAGAAGAATCATGAATCTTCCTCTTTGCTGCCCTTGAGGAGCATAGTTCAGAGCTAGACAAGACAGCTAACTTACTTGGAGATCTAGCACATCTGCTTAATATGCAGAAGGTCCTAAGTTCAAGCCCCAGGGGGTTGGACTTGATGATCTCATGAGGTCCCTTCCAACCTTATGGTTCTGTTCTGTTCTGTTCTATCAGCATACAGGGAGCACTCCTCAGTAGGTCAGAGGCTAGACACAACTAGTTCTTCATCATAAAGAGTCAAAGTTTTATCTCCATGTTCATTCTGGCTCTACATTTTAAACACCAGACAGAAGCTGCATTTTTGGAAAATATGAGATTTCCCAAGGCAACAGATGCAGCAGTAGTGTTTATTGCCTACCAGGACTGACTCCCAGTACAACTGGAGTAACTAGAATCCAGAAGAACCAGGCATGAAAGGGCAATACCACTCCAGAGTAGTGGGGTGCAAGGCAAAACTATCTGGATAAATGGTTTATCCCAAAAAAAAAAATTCTAATATAAATCTAACTAACCACTATTAAATAGTAAATACATATAATATACTATCTACAATAGCTAAGAGAACACATCTAATGAAAAACTTAGCTCAGACAAGTAGCTAAGGATCTGTCTCAGGCCAGAGTGGTTGAGAAGGAACTGATGACATTTAGCTTGCACAGTGCTGTATAGCAGCATCATGAGGCACAAGACCGTGTAAACATATACGCAGGCTGAACAACACTGCTCTGCAAAATCATCAGTCAAAGGTGCAAGGGATGTGCACACATAGGCTATGTCTACACTACAGGGCTTTCTTAACCCAGCTTAATGAGGTCTACTTTAAACCAGCTTAAAGTAGACCTTATTAAATTGGCTTAGATCATCCACACTCAAAATGCCAGGAGACTGCCCGCGTCCACACTGGCAGCTGCTAGGTTACCCTAGGAATGGTGCATTGTGGGTAGCTGGCCCACAGTGCACCACAGCAGAAGTGCCCCTCTCTCCCAGCCACCTCTTTACTACAGGAAGGGAGTGACCACACCACCCTCCATACTGCGTGTGGCAACAGGGAGCCCAGGGAGGTCAGGGACCTTGACATGGCCCAGCAATGTGCCAGCACGGCATTCCACACCCTCCCTGCATTGCCCAGATTCCTCCTGCTCTGGACCAGGTGCTGCAGGGCAACTGCCAGCAGAGGGGCAGGCTTCAGCAGTTGTCAAGACACAAACCCTGGGAAACAGCACATAGAGCAAGGTGAAGTCAAATCACCTGTTGTAATGGGAAAGAAATCCATAGTTGTGATTTAGTCCTGCTTTCACATTATCTAATCTGAAAGAACTAGCAGCTTTCTTTTTCTTTTCATGTCCCAGTGTTTGAATCTTAACAACTGCTTTGATTTGCTGTTACAGTGTGACCTGATCCTATGTCTTACCCTCCCTTGCATTTACGTCCTACCATTCTGTAATCCCCCCCCCCCAAGCCATCTGACAAAGTGGGATTTTTTCCCGTGAAAGCTCATGCAATAAGTAAATTTGTAAATCTTAAAAAGTGTCTCAGGATTCCTTGTTTGTTTTACAACAATATCATGGGGGTTGGGCTGAGAAGAGGGGACATGGGCTGAGAGGGGGAGACACATAAGGTCAGGCTGGATAATGGGAGAGACACATAGGGTTGGGCTGACAATGCCAAAGGGAGAGACACAGGGGGTCAGGCTAGAGAAGGGGAGAGAGACATGCAGGATTGTGCTGGAGAAGGCCAAGAGGAGAGACAGGCAGGGTCAGACAGAGAAGGGGAGACACACAGGGTCGGTCTGAGAAGGGGAAACACACAGGGTAGGACTGCAGAAGGCAAGGGAAGAGTCACAGGGGGTTGGGCTGGAGAAGGAGAGAAAGACATGCAGGATCTTGCTGGCAAAGGGCAAGGGGAGAGACACACAGGGTTAAGCAGAGAAGGGGAGACACACAGGGTCTGGCTGAGAAAGGGAGAGACAGGGTCAGGCTGCAGAAGGCAAGGAGAGAGATACAGGGGATTGGACTGGAGAAGGGGAGAGAGACATACAGGGTCGTGATAGAGAATGGGAGAGAGACACACTGGAGAAGCACAAGAGGAGAGAGACACTCAGGGTCCGGCTAGAGAAAGGGAGAGAGTGTGGGCTAGCGCTGGAGAATGGGAGAGAGACATGCTAGAGAAGGGCAATGGGAGAGAGATAGACAGAGCCAGGCTGGAGAAAGGAAGAGACACCCAGGGTCAGGCTGAGAAGGGAAAAGACGCCAGATCAGGTTGTTGGGGAGAAATTTATACTTATTTGTTAATTGAACTGTTGAGGAGAAAAGTTTCATGCCAGATGAGATGCCCCTCTCACGTGGTAACGTGCACAGGTAATTGGGCTTTGTTTCATTGCTGTATGTATTTCATGGTGCAAAAGATTCAAAGAATCACTGAAAAATATACTGAAAAGTTGCTTTAAAATGTACTAGAGAGAACATTTCACCACATGAGGGCAGTCTTTCAGTGTCTATAAATTAAAACTGACATTTAGAAGTATTTTTGTTCAGATGCTCTTAGTAACACTGAGTCATTCAATGATAAGACATGAACAGCCTAATAAAACAAATACTAAATATTGATTTTGAAAAAAAAAAAACAAATACAAAATATTTGTCCTAGAGAAAATCTGTTACAAAGCCCAACAAAATCAAAATTAGAAATCTGTTCTTTGACTAATGAATTTGGATCAGGCCCAGAATCCAGATCAATATCTCAGACTTGCATTTTCTTCTCAGCATAAGCAGTTTTCATTCTGAACTGAAATGAAGGATATAAATTTATTACTCAAGCTCTAAAACATCATGCATTCTTAGCTTGAAGGTAAGCAAGTAAATGTTCGAAAGGGGCAGCCGTTTTAGTCTAGTCCAGCAAAAAACAAGGAGTCCAGTGGCACTTAAAGACTAACAGATTTATTTTTTGGATGAGCTGTCATGGAAGAAAATCCCACTTCATCAGATGCTTCAAAGATGGGAAAACTTATCTTCGAAGGATCTGACGAAGTGGGATTTTCTCCCATGAAAGCTCATGCGAAAAATAAATCTGTTAGTCTTTAAGTGCCACAGGCAAGTAAATGTGAAATTCAGAAAAACCCAGGTAAAGTGATAATAATAGGGCTTTAGAGGAGCTTCTTGTGTGGGGCTGAAGAATGAAATCCAGTCCTCACAACAGGTGTTTCCACTTGGCATTCATAATACAAGTGTTCTTTTAGAAAGGCTTGTATATCTCAGTCACAAACTCCTTCAAGACACCACATAAATCTGCTTCTTCCTAATTACCCTTCCTCATCAAGTTTCACTCTACCCTACCATCTCTGTTCTACTAATATTCCCACACATTACTGCACATTCAGTTCTCTCCAGCAGTTGCTCTCAAGACTTCCTCCAGATAACTTATGTGCAAGTTGGATCATCCTAGAACTCATCCCCAAGATCTCTACCCTCTCCACTGTTAATTTCCTCCGAAAAACTCACTTCTGCCACACTACCTAGAGTAAAACAAACAAGGGATCCTGTGGCACTTAAAGACTAAATACATTTATTTATTTATTGCATGAGCTTTCATGGGATAAAATCCCACTTTATCAGATGCTTTGAAGATGGGGTAACTTACAGAATGGGAGGAAATAAATGCAGGGAAATTTAAGTCATAGGATCAGGTGAGACTAACAGCAAATCAAAGCCGTTGTTAAGATTCAAACACTACAGAAAAGCATACAGGGGAAGATGAAGTCAAATCATCTGTTGTAATGATCTTGTAATAATTATTATAATTTACATCCGATTTCCCTTTTGCATGGGAAACAAAGCATTTTTAAGATTATTTTATTCATAATTTAGTGATATACTGCCACAGTTGCAATGAGTAGAGGCACCAATGTTAGATCCCTCTTGATACAATGAGGAGATGGCTGGCAGTTTGTTCTCCATATGGGGGCCAGTATTCTGGAATGCCTGCCTGTTCCTGGTCTGAAAGAGCCCAGATTTGTTGACAGTACCAGCCAGCTTTTTTTTTGCCCCCTGACTAGTGTTTAAGGAGAATTTGGAAGACTGAAGCACAATGTGCTAGGGTTTTATTTGTACTTAGAGCTGCTACTTAGAAGGATATGGTGAAATGATTAAAATTTGCATTTGGATTTGTTATTTTAAGTAATTGGCAGGGTGCCCAGACTCTCTGAACAGGGGATATTTGTTGTCCTAACTCAAAATAAAACATAAAAATACTTTGTTATCTAGTCCAAAGGGTAAGTGATAAATTAGGACTCTTCAGCTATTTGCCATGGTAGGAGGCCAACCAAGTAGGTCACTCATCCCAACACTTCTCTTGGAGGTCATCTCACCAGCCGGCAAAGCTTCTGCCATCACTTTTTGCAAGAGACAAGTTTTTCTTGCTCCCACATAGAAACTGGAAAGCACCATGGGAGGTCATTAAGTCCAGTCCTCTGCACTTATAGCAGGAATAAGTTCTCTCTTAAGCCATCCCTGACAGGTGTTTGTCAAACCTGCTCTTAAAAACCTCCAGTGATGCAGATTCCATGACTTGCCCAGGCAACTTATTCCAGTAGTTAATCACACTGACAGTTAGGAATTTTTCCTAATATCCAACCTAAATCCCCCTTGCTGTAATATAAGCCCATTGCTTCTTGTCCTACCATTGGCGGTTAAGGAGAACAATCCCCCCCCCCCCCCATCCTTGTAACAACTTTTAGGTACTTGAAAATTGCCATCATGTCCCCTCTCAGTCTCCTCTTTTCCAGACTAGACAAACCCAGGTCTTTCAATCTTCTGTCATAAGTCCAGTTCCAGACCTTTAATCATTCTTGTTGTTCTTCTCTGGACTTTCTCCATTTTGTCCACATTTTTGCAGAAATGAGGCAACCAGAACTGGACACAATATTCCAGTTGAGGCTTAATCAACAGGGAGTAGAGTGGAAGAATTACTTACTTACAATACTCCTGTTAATACATCCCAGAATGGTGTTTGCTTTTCTTGCAACTGTTTTAAACTGTTGACTCATATTTAGCTCATGGTCCACTATGACACCCAGATCCCTTTCTGCAGTACTGCCTCCTAAGCAGTCACTGCCCATTTTGTATGTGTGCAATGGATTGTTCTTTCCTAAGCTGAGTACTTTTCACTTGTCTTTATTGAATTTCATTCTGTTTACCTCAGACCATTTCACCAGCTTGTCCAAATCATTTTGAACTGCGATCCTGTCCTCCAAAGCACTAACAACCACTCCCAGCTTGGTATAATCTGCAAATTTTATAAGTGTACTCTTTATGCCAACATTTAAATCATTGATGAAAATATAAGAACCACACCCAGAACTGATCCCTGTGGTACCCCACTCATTATGCCCTTCCAGCATGACTGTGAACCACTGAGAACTACTCTCTGTGATTATCCAACCAGTTTTGCATCCATATTATAGTAGCTCTATACAGGTTGTAGTTCCTTAATTTGTTAATGAGAAGGTGATGCAAGACCATATTACAAGCCTTACTTGTGATATGCATAGATATACCACATCTACCACTTCCTCCTAGCTTTGGTAAACAGATGTAGCTGTAACCCCACTTCTTTGTAGCAACTAGCTTCCAGCATTCCTTGTGACTGGGAAAAATATGTGAGGTAATTTTGACTAGTCCCTGTGCAAGTACTCTACAAAGGGAAGTCATTTTTAACATAGGTATGTCAAACTAGTCACAATCTAGTCAGTATTCCTCAGATTGTCCCAATTCGATCATACAGTTCACTTATGCAGCAGCGATGTGTCCTTGTATGTGTTTGTACAACACTGAGCACAACAGATGAGATTCATGAGTTAATACAATATAAACAACCATTATTATTTGCAACTAATTATTCCAATTTACCTAACATTAAAAATACCTTCTTTACCCTAAAATATTCCAAGTCATGTTACAAATTTTCAGTCTGATCTTTTAGCTCATTGCACTAACAAATTTCTGATGAAACTCTCATTTTTGCCCTAGTATGTATATCCATAGAAATTTCACTTACCACTGAGTGGAACATGTTTGCTCTCCACTGCAAAATTAATATACAAAAGGTGGAAACAGCATTCTTACCTTGAAAACAGGAAGCAAACGGATGATGTGATTGGACCATAGAACCATCTGAAACTTTGCCAAACAACTAATTCTTTTGAAAGAATACACACGCGCACACACACACACACACACACACACACAAACAAACAATAATCTCGGGAATATAGTTGATTCAAAATTCCCAGCTGATGTAAATTTACCCAAGTGAGAATCTGACGCACTAATTCTTTGATCTATCCATGAGTGATTTTTACTATTAAACAAAGCTACAGAAATAGTGGCTAGCACCTCTGTTTAATATGCAGACGGTCCTGGGTTCAAACTCCAGGGGGTTGGACTCAATGATCTCATGAGGTCCCTTCCAACCCTATGATTCTATTCTATTCTAAATAAAGTAATTCTAAATTGCTTAAAGAAGGGTCTAGCTTCAGCGATCTGAACATGATGATATGTTTCTTTATAAAAGGCAAGTAAAAACACTGATTTCAACAAGAAAAATAAACAGCAATGACAACAAGCCTAATGGTTCATAGATTAAGAATTTACTATGAAAAGAAGAACAAGAGAGGAAATAAATGACAATATTCATTATGCTGAGGTGTAAGGAAAATTATAGGTCATCATATACTGTAAAAAACTAATCAGTTTCTACATTTAAATCATCCTCCAGTAATAGAATTTGAAGTCAGGACACAAAGCCACATGAACTGCAAGGGTCTACCTCATACTTTTGACATTTCTCAGTCATCTGGCTTGTTTTAGCAAAGAAGTCCAGATAACTAATGAGAATATTACTCATATTTAAAAGTAATTTGCATTGCATAGAGGAAATTACTTTATCTTGAACACATCCATTGGTGTTAAATGCATAGTTCTTTGCCATGGGTCAGGTGATTGAAACCAGAAGTATTTAATCTTTCCAAATTATAAACCAATTTTCATAATTCACACAATTTACCAGAGATCTATGATCAGTTCTGGGAACAAAAATAAACAGGTCAACAAACAGAAAAGATAGGGAAGGAAATTAATTGAACTCAGCCTCAGGAAGATGAACGAACACCTTCCCTATCCTTTGCCTCTTGTGTTTCTGATAACTAGACAACAGCTTTTGAAAATATTGACCACTAGGCAGATTCCTATTAGGCTATCGCAACACTGTGAAAAACTTCCTATGTTATTGGCTCTTGCTATAACAACAAGGTATGTTGTGTGTGACTTGGTTAAGATTAAGATATTTCACACTCACTATGTAGACAAACAGCTTCATTATTACCTGTGTTCCTGGAATATGCTTCAGCCTTTCATCTTTGAGGGGACTACCGGTATGTGAGAAGTTAGGGTGGATAAGAAGAAGGGACATAAGCCATGCAAAGACTTAAAGACAAGGACAAGAAGCTTCAAATGGATGTAGTTTAAAAGGGATTCAAAGCATCACAGGAGCATTACATGGTCAGAATGGCACAAAAATTGCCTAAGAATCTATGCTTTATATGAATTATGGGGGACAACATCAGATAAGACAGAGGAAGGCTGTGAGGTAATCAGGGTCTGAAGAAGAGATTTAGCCTAATGGGCAGAGACAGGGAGAGAGAGAAACTTAGGCGTTGAGAAGTTTGGATACAACCAGTATGATTGAGGGATATGTGTCAAAGATAACACATGATGACCACAAGTACTGTAATTTGGGAGCTATCAGCAGTGATGGGAAATGGAGAGCTTCAGAAGAATAATCAATAGTTCAGTTTTGACCATGTTAAAATAAACTGGTGGCAAATCATCCAGACCCTGTGAGCATGTTATATTTTTTACCTTTCCTTAAGACTAATAGAACATTTCAGGAAATATTTTAAGTGACTTTGTCACTTATGAAAAGGATACATTGACAGGCTGGGAGACTAAAATAATCTTTTTACCCACAAAAGAAATTCAGTTTTAGTGGCATGGATACAAACTTGTCCTTCTGGTTCAGGATTGTGGCTTGTGTAGGTGTAAAAGGCGATCTCAGGCTCTGTAGCTATTCAGGACTTTTTGCTGAGACTACCAAAAGGAATATCATTCCATACTTGTTGCTGTCTGAATGGTGTCATGGTTGATGTAGATTTGGGGCTACGAATTCAAATCCCAACTCTGCCATGTACTTCCTATGTGAGCTTTGGCAAGTCATTTAGGTCTGGTTTACACTGCAGATTGAAATCAGTGATTTCAATAGATGGGAGATACACAAGTTATATACTATGATTTGCATACCTCCTCTTGACTTACTTATGCTTCCTTACTCCAGCATCTCCACTGTGCAGTGTCAATGGAAGTTGCCCTTTGGTAGATGCAAAATTATTCTTGGGGGGGGGGGGGGAGGAGGATGGTCTTGGAGGTGGATTTACTGTGTTGGCCAGAAAGCGCTTCCGGGATCGATTGAGCAGGTCTCCAGAGCTCAGTCTATTGATCCTACTGCATTGATCTGTGTGCAACCTCAGTAGTGTAGACATACCTTTGCTCTTTCTGTCTCACCAGGCCATGCATAAAATGTTGATGATATTTCCATTACCAGAGTTTTGCCTCTCTTGACTTACCTCTTTAGGTCATGAACCGTCCCTTGCTATGTGCTTATACAATGCTATGTCCAATCTCTGTTGGGGCCTTTAAGTGCTACTATAATACGTATATAATAAAATCTTATGAGACAACAATAGCAGCTCTACCTATAATAATAATTTGTTGTATAGGTTTTATGACGTAGGTTTCTATCTACTAGGAACTGAACTGAGATCAAGTCATTTCCCACAGGTCAGGGAACAGGCCTGGAATATTAAAGCTAGTGTTTGCTGTAACTTTCTTACAAAAAATTAAATTTCACTCAGTGTTCCATTAGTCAGAGTTCTGACACTGCTTTAAATAAAGACAAAAGGTCAGAGCCCCAACTTCTATTGATAAGAGACAGGCTTCCAAGCTTACACAGAGTTCTTGACCTGGTCAAACAGTGTATTATCTCACTCAACTTGTCTCGCTAAGAAACCTAAGGCTATACAACACTGCATTGCTTTAAATACTAATACAAAACCATTTTTTTGCATATTTTTCATAAGGATTTTTAGGCAAAACAATGTTCATAACCTATTGTACCTGGCCAACCAAATCAATCTTAGTAATTCCATAACTGGTAGCTACTTAACAGGCTATGATTTCTGCTGCATATTATACCAAACATAATGATGTTATCACAGTTAACTTGTTCTGCCCTTATTTATAAATTGCACCCATGTGCTTTCATCATGTGCAAAGATTGCAAGGTCTTTGGGACAGGGATTAGAACTGGGTAAAGCTGGGCTGGGAGACTGTCATGACATTTAGTTTTCACCTTATTCTAAAGAAAATTATCTTCCCCAAAATGAATTTTTTTGGTTTAAAACATCTGGTCTCAATTTCAGTGTTTATCATCCATCCCCTCACCCCATTTTCTTTCCACAGAAGAGGGAAAAACAAAATTTGAATATGCTTCTTTTTTAAGCCTAAAGAAATTTAGAAAAAGTAACACTTCCACTAGCTTGCTCAGTCCAGACTAAATTGGCAGTGTAGATATAGCCCTAGTCTTTACTTCTAATTTGTCCCCTATACAGTCTTTTCTCATTGCAGGCTTCTCAGAATAATTTTAGGCAATTATTTGCCTCTCACACAAAAGGTAGGATGGGAAGGGAGTTTGCAGAAGCCAATCATCTTGCCAGGACCTCAGAGGCATTCTCAAGAGCGGGTTAGTTCTGCTTGCTTCCAGAAAGGAGGGAGACCACTGCAGTGCTCCACCACATATGTTACTTTAAAGCAGGAGTGTGGCTGCCCCGGGCCCAGACCCCTGTCCACAGGCCACGCCCCTGGCTGGGGACAAGGGCCGGGAGTGGCCGCCGCTGCTGCAGGCGGCTGGGCCCTGGATCGCCGGCCCAATCGGGCCAGAGACTTTGAGAGGTGGGGCACTGCAGGACCTGGGGCACTGGCGCCAGGATTTGGGGCATGAGCCCCATGTACCCAGTGCCAGCGATGCCCCTGCTTTAAAAAACAAACACGAAAACCAAACAAACCCTGAAAAATACTCTGTTGGTTGCTCATGCTACAGTTCTGCTGCTGTATCTAAAAAACAATGAATAAACACATGCATGGCCAGATTTTGAAGATGCCCCTGAGGAAGACAAGCTTTCTGCTCCCTGCCTCCCCAGACCCTACCACCAGGCTCATCCAAGTTTCCACTATCAGGCCTCTTGCCCTGTCCCTCACCACAGTCACCACATGGGTCTCTGGCTGACTTCCTCCTCCCTTACCTATCCTCCCCACACCCCTCCCAGCAGGAGAGGCAGTTGTCTATGTGCCCCTCCAAAGGCAGGAACTGGATCAGCATGCAATGGGCGCTAGCTGCTGCAGGGTGACTCAATCACTCACTCAGCCTGTTTCTCCCTCCCTGGCTGACTGGGACAATGCAGACCTAAGTGCTGGAAGGTACATTAAACAGACCCCTGCCCCATCAGGAAGCTTGGGAAAGATACAGGAAATTTGGGCAGGAGGAGGGAGGAGTACAGACAGCATCTGTAGGAGGAGGAAACCCATAAAATCCCAGTCTCCTGTGATCCCGGAGGAGTGTATATGAATGAAAGGTTAATTGTTAAAACTTAGCAAGGTACCTAAGCAGAAACAATGAAGTAAACTACTACTCTGAGATAGGCAAGTATTATCCTTCTTTTTGAATGTGTTAGTCTAGTTCAACAAAACAAAGGAGGAGTCTTGTGGCACTTTAAAAACTAACTAACAAAAATTAATTTGTTGTTTTTAAAGTGCCAGGAGACTTCTCCTTTATTTTTTGGGTAGGTAGTGAAATTGAAACTTGAGACCTGTCTGGAGAAGAGACTCTTCTTTTGTTTTCCTGAGAAGGCTGATGTCAGTCTCACATTGCCTAAGGGCACAGCATCCTCGGCTTATGTGCTCCATGC
Source organism: Podocnemis expansa (assembly GCA_007922195.1). Classification (NCBI taxonomy): domain Eukaryota; kingdom Metazoa; phylum Chordata; order Testudines; family Podocnemididae; genus Podocnemis; species Podocnemis expansa. The sequence continues at coordinate 506,306 of ML681998.1, forward strand.
AGGTAGTTTCCTGAGCAGCAGAGAGAACCAGGCAGCATACAGCATAACAGCTTTTGTCTTCCCAGCACGGAGCGCAGGTGGCAGGGAAAGGGTGGGGCCACCACAACCAATTAGGGAAGGTACAGCCTCCTTGCACTTTCAGTAAACTCTGTCCATGGTTAATTAGATGGTTCTCTTACTGTGATCAGCAGCAACCATATAATTTCAGGTTTTTTTCTTATGCCTCAGGTAAATGGTCTAAAGCAGATGACCACTGTTCCTAAGGGAAAATAACATAGGCCTGGTAATTAGCTACCTCTTTTGAAGCTTAGATGATATACAGGACTTCCTCCCATGAAAATCCAACAATGGAGCCCAGACGAGGGTTACTAGATACCAAAGCATGGAAGGGAGGACAGGGAAGTACAAAAAGGAGGACACATGGAGAAAATGTAGTATTAATGTAATATTCTTTAGTTTTTAGGGGGCCCTGGAACGCTTTCCCCTAAAAATAAGGTATTCTGGGGCATTCTAGCATACTTTAACCCCTATAGGTAAAAAGCCAGACAAGATCATATATTTTTAAAATGCCTGCTAAACAGAGGACATGAAGGTAAAAAGGAGGATGTGTCCTCCTTTTGCTTGACATCTGGTAACCCTACACAGAGCTGGTTACTCAGCTTTTTCTATGAAGCACTATATCTGTCCTTCTTGGGTTTTTTGCTTTACAAAGGGATCTTACAAAACTAGGTGACAGGGCAACAAATTGGCAGATGAAATCCAATGTTAAATAAAATAATGCATATTTGAAAAGAGAATCCCAACCATACATATAAAATGATGGGGTCTAAACTAGCTGTTACCACTCAAGAAAAAGATGTTGGAGTCCAGTGTGGACAGTTCTCTGAAAAATTCTGTTCAGTGTGCAGTGGCAGGCACAAAAGCTAACTGCATGTTAGGAACCATTAGGAATAGAAAGGGATAGATAATAAGACAGAAGAATCTCATAATGCCACTATATGAACCCATGATATTCTCACATCTTGAATACAGCATGCAGATCTGGTTGCAGGATTGATCTATCAGTACTGGAAAAGGTACACAGGTTGGAAAGGTTCACAGAAAGGCAACTGAAACTGATTATGGTTATAGAACAGCTTCCATCTGAGAAGAGCTTAATAAAACTGGAACTTTTCAGTTTGGAAAATAAACTACTAAGGGGAGGTAGGATGGAGGTCTATAAAACCTTGACTGGTACTGAGAAAGTGAATAAAGAAATGCTATTTAATACTTAGCAGAAGAATTAGGTGTCCTCCAATGAAATTGATTGTTTTTAAACAAATCAAAAAGAAGTATTTCTTCCAGTAACACATAGTCAACCTACTTAATTCCTAGCCAGAGAATGTTGTGAAAGCCAAAACTATAGAAGGTTTCAAAAAAGAACTAGATAAGTTTGTGGAGAATAGATCCATCAGTGGTATTAACTGAGATGGGCAGGGCTGGATGCAGAACCATGCTCTGAAATAGCCCTTGTCTCTTTTGCCAGAAGCCGGGACTGGATGACAGGGGATGGATCGCTGTTCTGTTCATTACCTCTGAAACACCGGGCATTGGCCACTGTCAGAAGACATGTTACTAGGCTAGATGGACGTTGGTCTGACCCTGTATGTCCAGTCTTGTGTTCTTCTGCAAAAATTAATGTAAACGTGTTTAGTACAGAAACTCTCCAAGATAATGACCTCTCAAGATAGTGATGAAGTGAGATAATGACCTTGGCAAATAAAGCATTTTAAAAATCTTGGCCTGCTAAGAAACATTTATATAAGCTTCCCAGTCACTAATCTAGCATTCTGGAGCAAAGTCACTAAAATGCAGTCCAACAATCAAATGTTCCTATAACATGCCCCCGCCCTCCCACCACCACACCACGCTCACCATGGGAGATCCACAGCTCAGAGGTGTTTTGCATGAATTTGCCTGCCCTGACAGAGAAGAACAGAATTGGAAAAGAAGGCACCTTGCTTGTTCCTCAAAATGCTTGACTTGCCTCTTATTCAGGTTTCTGTTGCTGGTGGAGCTGTTCATTCCATAACTCTTGTGGGTGGCCTCTTACACCATCTCCGGCTGCCACCTCTGTTGCGATCTGACCCCCAGACAGATTAGACCTCTGGTAGGCATGAAAAGCTATCAGAGAGAGGGCCTAGAGGTGGGTGTGAATAGAAATATTATGTCCTTTTTCAGGGATTTTGCTGGATTCAAAAGTTCTCCTTTATTGGGAAGCCACTCTGCCACTGTGTGAAGAATGTAATCCGATAACTGAGCTTCCTTAAAGCAGAAGGAAAAGCAGCTAGAGATTTATCAGTTCCTGGGAATTTATTTTACAAGAGTTTTTCTTTCTTTCTTTCTTTCAAGCCATCTGCTTTATATTGTGTAAAGTTGGTGAATCCTCTCCCCAGACCCCCAACCCCACAACTCATTTTCATTTAAAACTTTTTTAAAAGAGCTTTTTCAAAAGGCATCCCAGAGCTTTTCTAATGTTGTGTATTATTTTGGACTGTGTCATGCTGACATTTTCTTGTTTATTTCTAAAATTATGAAAGGCCCTTCCAGCATAAACAACTGACAGACCAATATTCTTCCACATTTATCCTTCTCGGTCTTTCAAGATCACATGACTCCCTTAAGGCCATTTCCTTGGTGTACAGTTCACAAGACAACTTTGGAGTGAGTACATTTCACTTCAGACTGTAAGATGGACTATGGCAAAGTTCCTTAAAGGTAATTAATCACATCAACAAATTAACCAACCCTTTCCCCAGGTACAGTATCTGAACATGGTCAGTTTCTCAGAAATCTCTACATAACAAAAATAATAAGTATCATAACTGTGCTCCTTCTAATATCATTATTATTTTAAAATCATGGTGCCACACAAAAAAGTTAAATCCCTTCCCAAAATATGTACAGGTAGTCCTCACTTAGTGACCGGGTTCCGTTCCTGAAACCCGGTTGATAAACGAATTGGTCACTAAACGAGGAGCAGCCCTTACCGGTATTTCAAGCATAATGTACTTTACTGGTAGTGGGTTTTTCAACCATCGGTAGATAGTTTTAATGTCACCTTTGCATCATTTATAACATTTTTAATATATATTTTAAATGTTTTAAGCTCTAATGTACTGAACTTAGTTTGCATAGTGTACTGTAAATATAGGTAATCTGAGAGAGTTGATGCGAGTTCTCGTACATCGCCATAATACCAACTCATCAGAGAGCTGGTCATAACTCTGAGGGGTCACTAAACGAGTAGGTCACTAAGTGAGGACTAGCTGTATTCAAAAATACACAATGGTAGTGATTTCACAGAAGGGATTTGATTTGAAAATACAATCTGCTCATTTTAATGAACTTTTCTCAATGAACCAGTAACAAAAATAGATGCTGGTACAAGTCAGCCCTTTACAATGGTAAACATTGGATCTACAGACTTCAAGACAATAGATGTACTGTAAGGATATATGCAGCATTTTGACAATATATACATTGTAAAACAAACAAAGGAGAAAAGAAATAGAATGCAGCCCATTTTAAAAGGACACAATCTGAAAGCTATTGGGTTTATATAACATTGTTGAAACAAGGGAAGTTGAGTAAGTGATAAACTTAGTCTTTGTGTAATTAACTACATCAGCTGTATTTCCAAATTCATACTCACTGTCTGCTTTTCAGTGACCTTTAACCTTTGTCATAACTGGTTTTTCCCACATGGTGATGATTCTAATACCAGTAGATAACAGCTGTCTAACCAAGAACTAGTGCTTTTTCTTATCCCACCACTTCATACCAAACATGTGAGAGAACATGAGTCACCATAATGTTAGCGACGCAACACATAAACAAACACAAAACATCCATACAAAGATGTAAATGCTCTCCAAGTCCAGTTATTTATTTCTGGTAATGCATTGCTCAGAATGTTCTGGGGTTTTCTGGACATAAAAGGAGCTATAGGCCTTTAAAATGATAAAACAAAACAGATAAATGGTAAGAGAAACAGATGGAAGAAATTTTACATATCAGACACTTATTCCTATCAACATTTTAAGGTCAAAAAGTGTTCATTTATGTAAGAAACACAGTCTTATCACACCAATACACAGAATTCAATAAAGATGGACGTGAATCTAAATAGACACAGCAGTCCCACGTGACCCTGAACCATGCCATTATAATTTCTTGCAAGATTTGTGATAATGGGTCGTCTGAAGAGAGCTGAATGTGGACCTGCTCAATAAAAAAGTCCATTTATAATGACAGCATAGAAGGGGTTTAGAACAGGGGTCTCAAACATGTGGCTTGTGGGCCACATGCGGCCCTTAAAGCTATTTCTTGTGGCCCGCAATGACACAATTATTACTGATATTTGCAATATCGTTGCATGGAAAGGTTTCAGTGGTGCAGCCGTCAGGCTAACATACTAATCCTCATCTGGCCCTCTCCTAGTCCTCATGCGGCCCTCGTGGTGATTTGAGTTTGAGACCCCTGGTTTAGAGAGTATATTTGCTGGAGAATCAGACCAATGATCAGTCAAGGCTAACATCATAGCACAACAAAGGGCAGAAATGAGAGAAAGGAGGACAAGTAAGCAGCTGCAGAATTATGTAGATCCTTGAAGGCAAACAAAAAAAATTCAACTTCATGTCCGAGTAAGAGGAGACAGTGAAGGGATTCAAGGTGGGCCAAATCTGCATTTACTTAATTACTAGCAGGCCAGACCCCTAACCCGCCCACCCTCCGGCTCCCCTGCCCCTTTCCCGATTCACCCACCAGCTCCCCCGATCCCTGGGTCTCTTCCTTGACCCACCTGCCTACCTACTCCCCAACCCACCAGGCCCTTCTCTGCCAGGTCCCTGATCCCCTGGGCTCCCTCCCTTTTACCTGGCCAGACCTGCAGGGGCTCCCTGGCCAGGCTGTTCTGACCTGAGCCACGCATCCGAGCACCCTCAGGGCAGGAGATTTGAAAACTCCCCAGCCTGGCCGCAGCTCCCTGTGGGCCAGATGACAGTGCTTTCCATGATGAATATGGCCCATGGGCCATAGTTTGGAGAGCCCTGGTCTAAAGTGGTTAAGATGCCCATCTACTTCATTAGACAGTGCTGATTCATGAATCATGGGACATGTTTCACAGACCAAATTTCTATGCAGTAGCATTGACTTCTATGGGCTTCTTGAAGAAAGTTAGTACTATATCAATCACCGTGAAATTCTGTGTTTGTCCCCAGTAAAAGAACACATAGGCTTTGTCTACACTGCATGGCATTTTCAAAAAAACTTTTTTTCAAAAAAATTATTTTGAAATATATTTGGAATAATTATCTCGAAATAACTTTTTTCAAAAATGCTATTTCAGGAGAATGGTCCAGGGACTGGCTCCTTATCCTGAAATACCACAGCTTTTTTTTTCCCCCAAAAAGTGAAAGTCTACAATGGACTTTCTTTTTCGAAAAAAAGAAAGCCAATGGAAGCGATAGGCAGGCTTTTTTGAAAAAAGAGCCTCTGCCGTGTCCAGCAATGGCTTTTTTCGAAAAAGCTATCTCGAAAAAGGCTTTTTTTTTTTTAAACATAACCACATTTTGCGTTGGCAAAAAAAGCTAAACCCAACAGTTTTTTCAAAAGAAAAAGCCTTTTTTGAAATATCTTTTTCGAAAAAAGCCATAGCTGGATGCGGCAAAGGCTTTTTTCGAGAAAGCCTGACTATCTCTTCCATTGGCTTTCTTTTTTTTTGAAAAAGAAAGTCCGGTGTAGACTTTCACTTTCAAAAAAACAAGCCGCAGTATTTCAGGACAAGGAGCCATCCTTGGACCATTTTCCTGAAATAGCATTTCTTTAAAAAGTTATTTTGAGATAATTATTCAGAATATATCTCAAAAAAAATTTTTTGAAAAAAGATTTTTTGAAAATGTTGTGCAATGAAGATGCAGCCATATATCTCACATACTTCCTTGGCTATCTCTTCCTGCAGTCCCACAGAGATTTTGAAGTACAACTTCTATTTTGATTTTGTTGGTGATGTGATCCTGGTGCTTACATGGACCATTTGGAGAATGCCATACTCAAGGCAGACTGCTAGAAGCAGAGCAGACAATCCCCAAAACTGTTGGTTTATTCTATAATTAGAGTAGCCAAGCCAGTAACAAGAGAGCATCTGTAATTCCAAAGTGGTTATCAAGAAGCCAAATACAGCCTTTGCTAGGCATTCCAGCCTTTGGCTGCACAGGCAACCAAGTTTAATATAGTGAGAGTTTATTAAAACTCTATTCACCATAAATCAAATTAAGTTCTTCCAGTCCAAAGAATGAGACACATTACTTCCCAGGCCTAATGAGTATTTCAGATCTTACCCAAATACATATGTACAGCCAATCCTTAATAACTAAATCTAAGATTTATTTATAAGAAAAAAGAGGTATAAATAGTTAAGATTAATATATGTTCAAATGGCTTGCAGTATTCATAGATGAGAATCACAGCAGTTATAGTATAGCTGCTGGCTTGAAAAAAATCTCTCTGGAGTCAATTTAATGGGATGTATAATCCATAGGCAATTCTGATGTAGTCTGTTAGAGTTTTTCCATGAGAGTTACAGGACAATCCGGGCAACACCTAAAGATGTCTGTCCTATGGCTTAGACCAGTGGTTCCCAACCTGTGGTCCGGGGACCCCTGGAGGTCCAGGGACATGTTGCAGAGGGGCTGAAGAGGTTCTCCCTGCTTGGGCTAGAATCCAGCTACAGCCCCGATGCTCCCTACCAGGGCTGCCTTTCCCCTCCCGTGACTGGATCCTGGCAGGGGTATGGGGCCACAGTGGCTCCCCAGCACGGGCTAGGACAGGCTCCCCAGCAACACAGCCATAGTGGTGGCAGCACTGCTTGCCAGAAGTCCCAGTGGCACCACCAGAGTGGTGTGGGTCACAGTCTGTGTGCACAGGCCAGATTACATAATCAGCCAGGGGGGCCACAAAGTTTATTTTTGTTAAAAAGGGGTCCCCAGCCTGAAAGAAGTTGGGAACCACTAGCTTAGACCTTCCCTGTTAAAGTATAAGCAGACCTAAGATAATGGGATCAAGTCCAAGACTTCCTTTGTACTGATAGGGAATTCTATCATGTGAGCTTCGATGAAAATAAGCCAACAGTTTGTGATCTCTATTCAATGGGCTCTTTAGCAATAGCCATTCAAACTATCAAGATAGTTCTACAGGAAGTTTATGATGTGCAATTACAAGTTTTGAAGCAAGATGTTGTATATAGGACAATATAATTACAAGTCCCAATTAAATTATATCTCGTTTTGATCTCTGAATCAATAGAATACAATAATGGAGCATCATAAAACAGGAAAAGGATTTAGCTTCTGCAAGCTAATTAGAATACAGTTAGATATAGGAAGCAGGTAAACAGGCACACTGAGCACTTACTCTTTGAATTTCTAACAATATGGACAAACAGGTTAAGGATCCTAGTCTACTTAATATGCTTTGATAGCTAGCTATAAGAAATGGGCATATTTACTATTGCAATGCTCATCTGATATGTCATTATGGGTCATCAGCTTCCCCAGGAAGGAGGGGGTTGTTTGTTTGTTTTTGGTTTGCTTTGCTTTGCTTTAAATCTTCAATGGCCCAGTGTTACAGGTGACTACTAAGTTTTCTTCTGCAAAGAAGAGAAGAGAGACCCCCAGGATTTCCTATGAGATTAAAGGCTTGCTATGTTTGATAAAAAAAAAATTCCAGTTTCAGGGGAACATATCCCACATCCAAACTACTTTGGGACAATGACAACACAAGTCTCCTGGTTCATATGCAAGATCAACAGAGCTCAGGAGTGTCGCTGCCCCAGGAAAGGACCCGGAGCACCAGCCCAGGCCCCGCCACCTACCCAGAGGCCATGCCCCTGGCCGGGGACGGGGATGGGAGCAGCCGTGACGGCCGCTGGGCCCCACATCCCCAGCTGAGGAGAGGGCTGGGAGTGGCAGCCGTGGATGTGGGCAGCTGGGCCCTGGAACTCCAGCCTGATCGGGCGGGAGACCAGGAGAGGCGTGGCCCCGCCAAACCCAGGGCACTGGCGCCGGGATTCGGGGCACAGGCCCCATGTGCCTGGCACCAGCAACACCCCTAACAGAGCCCCTTCCATTGTCTCCTTAAGACATCAATAAATATGTGACAGATGTTTCATTCACTGAAGCTGTCTTCAGGGTTACAGCTTGAATAGGGAAGAGTCAGTGAAGACTTTAGAAACTTCCCTAATGATGACGAACAGGTGTGACAAGTTTTGTCCTAGCTTTACCTAAGACTCAATTAACTTTAGTAACACAGTTTTAATGGTTCCCTTCATGTCTAATCAGCCTGTCCATCTTCAAATAGCACACTGAAGAATGCACCGGTTTAATTTTCAGGTCTCAAATTAGTAGCAGCTGGGTCCAATTCAAAGGCAGGGGATCTGTCAGATGGGCTTGTCTTTTGGCTCTCAAGGAGAACTGATTCAGCCTTGTTTCTGCCTCCCTGGAATCTTTAAACATTTATTCTGATTTAAAGATGTTTATGTAGAAGCACCAGGGGTAGGGCTATCATGAATACCAAGAACAGACTTTTAGAAAGCAATGGTCAGAAACTGACTTCTGATTTATGGATCATGGTGATATCAAAAGGTGTCAGGCATGTTTCACAAGAAATTCACTGCATTCAGTTAAATTATGCATGTGTCCAATTCTTAAGAATTCAAGCCAAAAATAAAATTCTATAAATAACTGACTTCTAGCAGAATTCTTCGTAGAATTCCCTCAAGGCAATTACAAAGAAGGAACAACATTCTATTTTCAGAATGGATTTTATTAAAAACAAAATAGAGAGAGTAAAGCCTAAAAAAACAGCCACTAAAAGACTGCTCTTTCACTGTCCATTACAACAGATGGCCACAAAACAGTGCAAGTAATGGGGGAAATCTTACAGGCACTGGGATTTCACTTGCTTTTGAATAGATGATCACAATCAACATAGTTTTTATTGTTCTGCTACAGAGGTTAGTGACAAAGAAGTTACAGCAGAGAGGTTTGGGAAGACTGTTAGAGATGTATGCTAAGACTGGCTTTAAATTCACATTACAGGCTCAGGAATTAGGTTCTTACACTATCACCTTACATTGAGGTTGCTGTGTGAACAGCTTCAACTATTTCCTTGAATTTCTTTCCCATCTGGAAATGGAGGGGAACACCACCACTTTATCTTTCATTGCTGAAAGTAGGAGCAACTGAAAATCTAAAATTGAAACAGCTTTTGCTAGCATCACTAAGCCCATCATTTTGGGTGCAAAGAGAAACAGTGATCATCAGACATGCCTATTAGAGTGAAAGTTTTGGAAAAACCTAATATGTTTAGAAGAAAGCAAAGTGAGCAGAGGAAGGATAGTCTGTGGTTAAGGCACCACACCAGCACTCAGAATGGCTAGGTTCAATGTCCAACCCCATCTCATATGTCTAGTGTGATTGTGCACTAATCTGCCTGTTCCTCAGTTGCCTGTATGTAAAATAGAAATAAATATTCCTGTTTGTTTGTATTCTGAATTTAAATTGTATGCTCTGAGGCAGACTGTTTCTAACTATAGTATGTATATACAGTAGGGCTCAGAGCTGTGTTGGAACTTCTTAATGCTACAATAAAATATTAGTAATAAGTAACTTAACAAGTTGAGTTAAAGGAGCTTGCTGGATACAATTGCCAACCCTTCAGGATTAGCCTGGAGTCTCCAGGAATTAGAATAAAATAGAATCATAGGGTTGGAAGGGACCTCATATGAGATCATCGAGTCCAACCCCCTGGGGCTTGAACCCAGGACCTTCTCCATATTAAGCAGAGGTGCTAGCCACAATTAAACACTATCAAAACACTAATCAAAACTAGCAATGTTATTGCATGTTTTACTTCAGTCCAAAAAGACATCCTGTTGTTGCATTCTATTGCCTTCTTATGTTTTTTTCACTCAGCTGATCACTGGATTTAAAACAAAACAAATGCCAAAACAAACACCCCCACCCCAACAATGCAGCTTCCTAGCCCATTACTAAGTTATTATGAAATAAAGGCCAGAATGAACTCACTGTAACCTAAACATTGCCTCCAATCTTTCTTAGAATACTGCTATTAACTATACCAGATTTCAATCTAATGTCCTTATAACTTTACATGAAAAGAACTGTCAAGATCTTCTAAAACATTCCAGCGACTGTACCCTTCTAGGACTCATAGACTCTAAGCCAGAAGGGACCAGTATGATCGTCTAGTCTGACCTCCTGCACAATGAGTCTGATTTGTCTTGTGTACGCCAGGTTTCACCTCATTTAAAAATAAGTTGCTTACCAAATCAGATCTAAAAATACCAGTAAGTGTCACAGCAAACTATTACTGAGAAATTGCTTACGTTCTTATTTCTACCATATAATTAAAAAATAAATCATGACCCCACCTGCAGATTAAGTAACATTGATATAGTATATAGATCACTATAAACATATCATTGTAGAAAATTTTAATTTGTATTGGTTTTGCTAGTGCTTTCTATGTGGCCTGTTGTAAAACTAGTGTGAATAGCTGATGTACCTGAGAAAACCTTTGTGTACTCCTAGTTGAGAAACACTGTTTTAGAATATGTTAAAGTTCAGGAAAAAAGGCAATCAGCTTTTAATGCCTTCAAGGAAATGATACATCACTACAAATAGACATAAAACACCTTATTTAAATATCATAATACCTTACAGAAATTTGAGACTGAAAGGCAGGGTGGGCAAACATTTTGGCCTAAGAGATACATCCACTGTATAACAGACCACATGCAACAGCAGAAGGACAGAGAAAGGGACAGAGTTTATAAAATAAATAGTAAATAATGCATACAATAAAAATAAAATTAAAGTAAAATAAATTTAAAAAATAAGCACAATATAAATAAATTAGAAATAAAACATTTTATTTCTGAAAATAAATAAAATTAATTTTTTTTAAAAAGGGAAAATAAAATACAATTGCAACAACACTTGCCCCTGGTGGGAGGGCAACTGTGTTCCAGTCACAAAGCCACCAGGCCTGCAGAAGGAAGGAGTGAACCTGGGAGGCGGGAGCAGCCAGTGTGGCCATCAGGATGCTGATGGGTCCTGGAGGGAGCGGCTCAGTACAGCTGCACTCAGGCCAGAGTGCCACACCACCACTGGGCCTGCATGAGGAAGGAGTGGAGGGAGGAGAGTGCCGGGAGTGACAGCTGTGCTTAAGCCAGGATACCTCTGGCCCCTGGGGCGGGGGGTGGTTGCTGTGCTCAGGTCAGGGCACCACTGGGCATGCAAGAAGAAGGAGCAGAGTCAGATGTGGAGCAGCAGCCATGCTCTGGACCACCAGCCAGACTCATCTGGAGGTCTGGATGAAAGGCTTGGGCAGGCATACCCAGCCAGTGGGCTGTAGTTTGCCTTCCTTTGCCTAAAGCCCACTAAATAATGCATCACTGCATATTGACTCATAAACAGAATGGATTAGCTAAAATGGAGGGAAGTATGAAAACAGTAACAACTATGATTAAGGAGACAGAATTATCTTGATTAATGAGGAAGATGGGAAAAGAAATTATAACTTTCTACAAGTATTTGGAAGGTGTAAGCAATGAAAAAGGAGAGAAATTGGGTTGGGTGTTCCAAATTGTAAAGCTATCAGAATTAGGATGAAATTAAGAACACTTAAACGTTGGTTGAATATAAAGAGGAGTTTCTAATTTTTCTTTGACTTTGAAGTTGGCTCCTTTGAGACTGAGCTTTGTAAGTCTGGGGAACACGTTAAGATTTGGTTTAAGTCTTCCCAAGAAATCAATACGCATGTTGCCTAGGAAACCAATAGTTACCTTGTCTTATTTTCAAAACTCCATAAAGGAAAAGGCACTCAATTTCTTCTCATTTTTTGATAATTTTTTAAAAGACATGCAAGCAAAGAGTGAGCAGATGGCAAATGGGAAAAATTGGGACTGGGGTTGGGGGATAAGTAACAGGGACCTCTATAAGACAAAGCCCTGAATATCAGGGTAGTCCCTATCAAAACAAGTTAGGTGATCACCCTAAGTATAATATAAACACTGACTAATCACAGAGCTCTGGAGAATACCAGTGAATGTGAAAAAAAAGGAACATTTAAAGAGCAAAAGAAGCTAATTGCATAAAAGTGTATTTTACATGACGCTGGTAAGATTGCCCAATATTTCCCATTAAAACAAAATTTTCAATTACTTGTAACTTTGCCCATTTGAACCCTTTAGGCTGAAATTTTCCATGCAAGATGTCCGCCTCAGTCTGAATATTTTGGGGGAAAATCACTCAAAATGGTCTATTCATGTCTGAGAGAGAGGAAAATATATTCTTTCATGTTACAAAAAAGTTCTAGTGTGACTTTACCTTTCAGAAGCTTTAACACCCTCCATGCTAGAGCAAGGACTTGAAATTGGCAGTGGGAAACCTTTACATCAAGGATATGCCATTCACAGTTCCAATGAAAAGGTAACCAAGTTATAAACCGTTTTTTTTAAACAATGTCAGTTTGCACATGCTCAGTAGAGGTTGATTTTATTAATTAAATTCCCTAAGATGCCATCTGCATTGGGCATGCTCTAGCTGGGGCTGAACTGTGAGCAGGAAGACTCTTCCCTATACTTCCAGTAACAAATGTTGACACATGCTGGGGGACTCAGGCAGATGTGGAAGGAAGCTGCCTGATTTGACTGCAGGAGAGACAAAAGTTGGGCTGTTGATGGGGGGGGGTACAAGACAGAGGAGAAAGAAGTAACCTTAATTCTAGAGTCAGGGCTGGATTTAGGGGCAGGCAATCCAGGTCACTAACTGAGGTGCTGAGCTCAGGATGTTGGTTTTCCTTTTAGTGGCAAAAAGGAAAATAGAATGTTTGAAATAAAATATTTCAAGTATTCTGTATATGGATTCATTTTTCACTAATCTCCTAGAGTGTTCTGTGCTATATGACAGGGATAAATCATGTATGCATATCTTGCATCAAAGTCATACAATGGTTTACAAATGCAATACACTTTAAACTACTTTATATTTTAAGAAATGTAAGGAAAGAGGGCGCTGAAGACCTCCTCACCTGGGGCGCCATTTGGTCCAGGGCCAGCCCTGTCAGGTATTTCATATCTTTGAGTTCTTGACTTTTTAACCTTTTCACGTCATTTATGTGTATAGTACAAGGTGTACGTTTCCTGTAAAACTTACTGTGTATACTACTTTGTGATGAAGCAAGCAGCTGCTGGGAATGAGACACACCAAGGAGTATAGCTATTAAAGGGTTAATAGCAAAGACTCTGATTTTGATTAAAACCTTTAACTGAACAACTCATAAAGTCTCCAGGGGGAAGAAAGAGGAAGGCACCCAACTTCAGAGGAGCTTCCAATTTTCATTTTCCCCGATAGTGTCAGAAGTAGAGTTAAGGACCTTCTTAATCTTAGACTACTGTCTTCTTATCTGTACTGAGTTTTCTCTAGCTTCAGAAAGGGCTAGCAGTATTGACAAGTGGAGACATTTAGAGTCATGAGGAGGGTTGTAAACCTTGCATTTTAGTTTTTACTGACATGAAAATCCAAAGTTGATTTTTTTTTACTGATACAATATACTTTTTATTGACATCACTAAAAATACCATAAACAATAGAATAATGTCATAAAACTGCATACTCACTCATGATGTTCTATAAACAGGAATTCACAATCACAGTTGTGGCTGCATTTAATTGATCTACCACAGTCTTTGGGTGTGTACTATTAGAAGACAGGAAATTAATAAAATCATGGTCAGTGTAGTTTTATGCTACAAGGAGATTATGAACAATGACAGTCAACATCAAAATGCAATGTTTCATTTCCACCTAGTCTCATGGACATTTTCATTTACTTATGGATTTACACACAGTTTTAAAGATGTAATTTTTCTTTTTCACTCTCTATCTATAAAGTTGCAGATGATTGGCAACCCTGATATAACCTAACACAGCTCAACTTACTGCCAGGGATGTAGCACAGAGCCTCCTACTGAGGAGTAGGAAACTGTTACATATTTGTTTCAGTTGGTTCTAATCCAGGTTGTTGTTTTGCAAGTTCATTTGTTGGCAACTGGCAGGTGATATTCAGGATTTTTATTGCCACTGAACCGTTGAAGCTAGAAAAACAAGTTGTGTTAAGCATTAAAACCATATCAGCTAGTCACAACTACAAAACGTGTGTATCTCTATGAAATAGAAAGGTAGAGTGGGCATATTTGGTAATTAGTAAGGGGTGAATTGAAAGGAAGACAAAGTTATCGGTCTACTTGCTCTATACCCAGAGGCACACCCAGAATTGATTTTTTGGCAGACTCGTGGTTGACGCGGATGGGCACAAACCTTTCTTTAAAAGCATGACAGAGACTGATAAAAATGCATGATGAATTGCCTAAAATCTGATTGGGTGGGCCTGCTTTCAAAGTTAGTGCGCCATAACCCACACAGGCCCACCCATAGCTACACAACTGTCTACACCTGATCTCTAAGCTATAGAGGTTCAGTGTGGGTTACGATTTAGTGCTGGTCTATGTTCCCTCTAAGCTGTGAGTGTGTGTGCACGCACACAGGTCATGAAACCTGTGCACACAACAAAATAGAGCATGCACAAAAAAATTCAACAATGCTAATATTTTTATACTACTTTAAGAAGGCGGATTCAGGTAGCATGTTTCAAATAAGGTTTTGTAATTTATAAAATCATTTCCATCACCATATAAAAATCTAGATATTATTTGCATCATACACACTTGCTTCATTGTACTCACAAGTTTGACCACACTCACTGGAGTGCACACAAATTTGGGCACTGATTCCAGAAATTTGCACAAAAGAAATTTTTTGCACACACAGCCTATTAAAAATTAGAGGGAACATTGCTCTGGTTGATTGGTTTCAGAGTAGAACTCTCTTATGACACCAGGTTTTAAGAAAGGATAACTATAAATATCTCTGTATTTTATTAATAGAACTTTACAAGTGAACAGTTAAATGTCTTTGGGTTTTAAGTTAAAATATACAATTTTGAGTACCTACAATAAGTTCCTAACTTTTTCTGTCCTTCCTCCTCTCACTAGTTCTGGAACTGACTGATTGACCAGCAGTGTAGTTCAACAGACAGAACGCCAGAGTGGTACTCAAGAATCCCTGGAATCTCTGACCCTGATTTGCTGGGTGAACTTGCCTCAGCAGCTTGTGTCTGTTTCTCCTCTCCACTTTTTTCCCTCTCCTGCCTTTCAAATTTTAAGCTTTTCAGAACAATCTCTTACAGTTGTGAGTTTCTATGATGCCTGCTATTTTTTGCTGCCTCTGTTCAAGTTTTGCTACTCTATGAAAGAGGTAGCAAAGTCTTCCGCAACAAAGCTGTGAGTTTCTGTTGGGAAGAACAGGTTTGCAGAACTAGCAGGGTGTAGATTACTGAAATGGGTGTAGGGGAACAGCTTTTTGGAGCATCCATATGTGGACACCAGGAATCCTTAGGATTAGGTTGGTCTGAGAGAGAGATGTCCATGACATAGAAATTGTCAAAGTGAGACTTATTTTTAAATAGGATTGAACAAGACTGTATGACCTTTTAAAGGGATTAAACATGGTCTACACGAGGTGTTAAGTGGTGCTTCAAGTGTAATAGAACAGTTTAAAAAAATGTCAATTTTCATCTTCAAACACAACCTCTGAGCCTGCTTTCAGTCCATACCTATTCCAAAAGGCAGACCTCCTGGCAAGGAAGGGAAATCTGTAACACCTGCTGCCTATCTACCTTGGGTCCAGTTGATGTCAGGAGACTAAGGCCCAGTTGTGTTCTTACTCATGTACAACTACCATTAACTACAGCTGGAGCTGGAGCCTGAGATTTTTGCCATTTCTTTAGTATCACAGGAAAAAAAAAAACCTTGATTGAATAAGGACACATATGGGTAGAAAATAGTGTAAGGCAATCTAGTAGAAGTTTTATGTTAAAATAAAGCTGGAAACAGCATAATATGTAATAATCATTAGTAAAGAATTCATAAATCATAATTTATCAATGTTTAAAACAAAGTTGGTATTCAAAGGGCATTCAGCAAGTGAAAATGGAGAGATCATAGGGTTAGCAGATTCCATAGGTATATCTCTATCAGCAGATTCAACAGATATATCTTTTGGAAAAGTAGGTCAAGATGGAGGAAGATTTTGAACTTTTGAACTCACTCAGTCCCCCTCCCATCAAGGATTCTAAGGTGTCCACCCCCTGTCAAAGGACCCATCAAAAGTATTGATTTTTGGTCAGGTGGCAGGTGAAATCACCCTTTTTCCAACTGGGTGGAGATGAAATCACACCTTTGAGATTGGTCTAAGGAGAAGAGGGGAGTGACAGAAGAGCAAATAAAAGGTGCTGCACAGAGCAGAACTTTGGAGATCTTTCCCACTCCTGACTGGGTTCCACTGGCCTCTGGCTATGTTCCCGCTGCACTAAGGAGTCT
>ML681998.1:523268-552655 GCA_007922195.1 Podocnemis expansa
GAAACAAAAGTGCTGTGTGAACACAGCCTTAGTCTCAGAAGGGCCGCCAATAAAACTCACAAGCAAGCAGCTAACTCAGTCCTGTGTATAGCTTGTGGGCAACGAACTGATACTTTGTAGCTCCGGTCTCCAAGCAACTGCACCTGCAAGCTTTGAGCTGTGCCTAAGTTCCAGTTTCCATGGCAACCAGACCCAAGCTGAGCTGAGACTAAGAGAGAGAAACTTCCAGCCTGCAGCTGCCAGCATTTGGAGAAGCAACACACCCTCTCCCAGAGGAGAAGAGACTCTGCCTTCTTCCTTCAATTTTTGGGGTAAGAAAAGGGTCCCAAGGAGGGGAGGAATGTTAGCAGAGAGCTCTGAGATCTTTAGATTACTTTAGTACTGCCAGGAAGTCAAAGCCTTACAGTATAACTTTATGATTATAAGTAAACTGCCTAGGAAGAGTGAGACAAGAAACCCAGATAAGATTTAAAGGAGTAACAGTAAGAGTTGAGATCTCTCCATCCAGCAAGTGCCTGATCCCCACTTGCTGAATGTTCTTTTGTGTACCTAAGTGTTGTGTCTATGTTATAATTGTATAGAATAGTTTTGAATATGTTGTATTACTACTGAGCTATCAGTGAAGTAAGCAAAAGTTCCTTGTCAGTTTTCAGAGTAGATATGCAATAAATTTGATTTCTGGTTTTTGACAAATTATTGGCTCCATGTCTTTCATTGCTTCTGGTCTGTGCTTGATCGGCGGGCTGTAGCCGTATTCCCCACTTGGGACATTTACCCCGGGGTGCCAGTATTTGTCCATTTAGGTGAAAAACGGTCCCTCCCTTGTTGCTCCCTAGAATTTTCAAATTAAACTTTAGACTGCAGGACGGTCTGGGAATTAGTAAATTAACCGATTCGTTTTTTCCGGGGTAACAGAGCAACCTGTGACCTAAGAACAGAATCTGGCTTTATGGAAAAGGCAGGACACCATTAGAGTCATTGTAACTGTTGTGTTGTAGTAGTACTTAACAGTGAGGTACGAATCCAAGGTACATGGTCCTTGCCCTGAAGATCTCATAGCTTGGTTTAAAACAAAATGCAATGATTGGGTTTGACAAACCCTGAGGAGGAGAAGGGAAAACAGTAACACCATACTTGTTGGAACTAGGGGTTCAGAGGTGCTGCTGACCAGACTTGAAGTGGTGTCCATCACATACAGGGTTTACAGTTTGGCTCAATGACTCTCAGCACCACTACTATACATAAAATTCCAGCACCTTTAAGTAATGCATTCGTGAAATGGCATAGGCTGCTTATGTGGACAGTCTGATAGCTCCCTATGCTTCTACTGTTTACATAGTCACCTCTGATATTACTTGGAAGTGCTTGTTCTTGAAGATTAGAGCCTGATATGACTTACACAGGCAAGTATATTGTGTCTTTATTTTTCTTTTTGGTAGATTGAGTGATGTATATTAGACTGGATAAGCAACAGAGGTAATGCTGCAGCAAATTCCTTTCATCCCCAGTTGTGAGTTAAAGCTTATAATTATAAAAATAAAAATCCAACTTTGCCTAAAAGATCTGTTTCAAAGGCATATTGGGACATATTTTCTATGGATTAAGAAACTTCATGTAGTAGGGGCTTTTTTGGTAAATTAAAAAAAAATTAATAACCTACTGAGACTGTTCAAGATGAGCTTTTGTTTACCTTTGAAACCCCCCCAGGGTCTAATATCAAAAAGTTAAATGTGTGTTTATGTGTAGAGAAAAAGTCAGTAAATCAGTGCATAATGTAATATACTATTTGATACTCATATAGAACACTAATCAGAACAAATACAAAACTTACTTTATGTTCTAAACTAACAGTAATAATGGTAGCATCCATGGCATGTTTTCTGATTAATTTTCTCTTGCCTCAACTGATTTGGAGTCTAATGCAGATGTAATACTGATTACTGGCCTCCCACCTGGTGCCTACTCCCAGACTCTCACAGGTACCTGTCTCCCACCCACCTGGTCTAGGTAAAATTAAGTTTTTTTTTCTGTTTTTTTAATTTGCTTTGCATTAAATAAATGTTTAAATATGTAGAGATCTATAGTCCTTAGTGGTATATAAATACATCCGTGTGGTTTTTCATGAGTTTGAGTGGTGGCCTTTTAGGGTTATAAAAATTATATTTGTGGCCCTCAAGCCAAAAAGATTGGGAATCACCGATTAAACATAAAGAGCTGTTTTTTTTCCCCATCCAGTTTCAGCTAAGTCTACATTTAACAATGGCAAGGAAAGGAAAGATTTAACTTGCAGATATTTTTTAAAAAATACTTTTAATTAAGTGGTCATGAAACAGAGCTTTGTCTGCTTAAACAAATCCTGCAAACATGCTGAGTCTAGTAATAAACTACTAACATCACTTGCCTTATTAACTATTATTATTCTTTTGTGGGAGTTTCTGTATGGGACAGTAATTGTCCTTGATGGAGGTAGAAGTATAGAAGTTATTTTGCCTAAAAGATATCAAAAGGTTAAATTAAGTTTGAGTCCACTGACTAGAACACTTTCTGCCTCCATCACAAGCAGTTTGTATGGTGCAATGTATGTGTGACTGGGAGGCAGGGAAGACAGAGCATGCTTCTCCTCATCAGTGTGATCCACTGAGCTCTATTACAGGTGATGACAATTTGCCATTCAGATTCAGTGAAAGTCTTCTCATTTGGATTGTGATGTATTTTCTCTGGGTACTACTAAAACCACCTCTTGATGTAAATCTACAAGCAGTTCAAGCACTTGAATCAGAGACTGTATGAAATGTTCAGAGCAGGAGAAATGGAGACAGACTCAAAATAATGAAAAACTCTCTGTTTGACAAGCTGAAATGGAGGGTGCCACATAGCATTAATAAGAGTTCTGAGAAAAGGCAATGTTCTCCTGCATAGCACTTCAAAATAGGATTGTGACAGTGTCTTGCTGTCCTGCAGTAATTGTACCTGCCATATAAACCTGTGGAATTCTAACAGAGTGTTCTGTGTCTTATGGTGTACTGTAGATGACTTGCAGAAAACTCATTTACCTGCCAGTGCACCTCCTCATGGCCAGATATGGTGTAGCAGCCTCTTCAGCTCTAGCACTCCAAGACAACCATTAAAACCAAGCCTAGGGCACCTTCCTCTAGCTAAGTCCTTATAGTTTCAGCCATTCTGGGGAAACAGAGTCCAACAAAGCAGGAGTCAAACAAATTTATCTCAGATCTTTAGCCCACTATGTTGCCCCCTTTGTTGCAGGGGCATTTAAATCTTTTTTGGGGTTTTTTGGGGGGGAGGGGGGCAGTAAGAACACAGGCCTTCCCCCTCCTTTGGGTTCTAGCTTAAGGTCCCCATATTAAGTAGCAAGGGTCTGCTTCCCTAGATCTACTGTTGTTTGCAGGAGTTAAAGGGGGCTGGAACAGCTAGGAATGCCATCCTGGGGCCTGCTATTTTTGGGACTCAGTGTTCTGGGCCCCCTAAAAATAGGAAATGGTGCCAGAACACTGCATTCTGGAGCCCACCATTTAAAAATAGCAGGCCCCAGAACGCAGCATTCCAGCTCCATTTTCTATATTTAGGGGCTCGAATGCTGTACATGCACAGGCTGCATACCGTATATACTCCTGTATAAACTGATATTTTTTGTGCCTGAAAATTGGCTTCAAAATAGGCACTCGGCTTATACATGAGTCAATATGGTAGACAGCCCCAGCCCAAGAGTTTCACTAGGCATGCTCCAGGCTGGAGCCCAAGTGTGGCCAGGGCAGCCATCTTGGGTAGTCAGCCTGGGCTGGGATTAGAGTGAGGAGGAGACCCTGGTATTTGGAGCGGCCTGGTAAGGTGGCCTTAGGGGAGATTGGCCTGAGGGTTTGGGTGGCATTTGGGGAGGCCAGGGAAGTGGCAACAGGGCCCGAGGTTTGGAGGGAGGGTATCTGGGAGGCTGGGAAAAGTGGCAACAGGGGTTAGGGGTGACAGGGAAAGAGGCAGAAGAGGTGTTGGGGAACAATAGCAGGGAGCGGAGAAGGTGGTGGCAAGCAGGGTGACAGCAAGGGAAACAGACAGTGAGCATGGGACAGCAGCAGGAACACGCAGATCAGGGGGCAGCGGGGGAAGCGGACAGAGCAGGGAAGAGCAGTGGACAGAGCAGGGAGTGGAGAGAGCACAGGGGGAGCAGGGGGAGCGGAGATAGAAGCAGGGAACGGCAGGGAACAGGGGAAAAGCAGCAGCAGGGGTTTGGGGGTTAGGGAGGGTGTTGGGAACTCCGGGGGAAGACAGTGGCGCTGGGTGGGAGGTGACTCAGCTCATACACGGGTCACCTATTTTTGCCTCGTTTCAGTGCTCAGAAGGGGGGGGGGTCTTATGCACAGATCGGCTGATACATGAGTTTATACGGTAGTTTCCTGGCCCAGTGTGCATCTGCCCGTAAGTACTGGGCAGCCCAATTCGTGCTGGGGGAGTGGGTATTGGGGGCAGGGGGTAGATTTTGGGGACAGGGGAATGGATTTTGGGGGCAGTAGTTGGAGTGGGGACAGTAGCTGGGTGAGGAAAGGTGTTTGGGGGGCAGAAGCTGGGTGGAGGGCAGGAGCTAGGGTGCAAGGTAGGAAGGTGGGGGGCTGACATTTGGGGGGCAGGAGGGCCCACCCACGTGGGAGGGTTCCTGGGCCCTCCAAATTATACTTTAAGCCCTGGTTGTTTCTCTAAGCCATTTTTTACTTTCAGGCTGATGCACAGTTCCCTCACAGCATACACCCCCTCCTAAGCAAAACTTCCTCCAAATCTCTGGAAAGTTTGTCCCAAGTACCTCTTTCTGAGAGCTCTTCCCTTGTGGAACAGGGATCCTCTCAAGACGTTAAAGAGGAAGCAGCTGAATTAGAAATGATATGCAGATTTGATTGTGCGAAAGCAGGATTAAATTGTGATTATGGCTTCTTTCCCATTACAACATGTGATTTGACTTCACCCTCCTGTACCTGCTGTTTCCCAGTGTTTGAATCTTAAAAGGTGCTCTGATTTGCTGTTACTATATGACCTGATCCCATGTCTTACATTCCCTTGCATTTATTTTCATCCCATTCTGTATGTTCCCCCATCTTCAAAGCATCTGATGAATTGGGATTTTCTCCCATGAAAGCTCACACGATAAATAAATCTGTTAGTCTTTAAGTGCCACAGGACTCCTTGCTTCTCAGCTGTTGTTGGTCAACCAGCTCACAGCTGGGGGAAGTAACTGTCTGCCCATTAACCCTTTCATTTGATGCACTGGTTCTTTGTTTCGTGGATTTCATAGAAAATATTTTGACAATGCATTTGCCTCTGTCCTCTCTGCTTGTATTTCTACCATCATGTCTGTTTACCTTCTATTTTTGTATTGAATACAAATTTATAAAATACCTAATAAAATTTGGTAATACCCAGACCCTAGTGGTATTGCTGAGAGATCACATTTTCCTGAGCATATAACCTTTCTTAGACCATGCTTATAACTGACCAAAGCCAGGATTTCCCATACTTTCAAATTCCTTTGAGGTGAGTAAGGTGTTTCCTGATTTTTTCATGCAGAAAAGGTATTACCCTATGTGGACGGACCTAGGCAAGACTTTCAATATCCCTGACAGAGCATTCCTAAACACAGCTGGGCTATCCCTCACTTGCATAGACCAAAATAACAAGGGGGGGGACCCAACACCCTACAAAACAAATAACAGTGCAGCGGGAGAGAAACAAAGCAAGCACAACATACCCAGGACATTTCTTGACAGAAAATTTTGACTCAGGAAACATATCCATGAATAAGCATGTTGGAGAAGGCCCAATATGAAGTAAAGCAGTGCAAAAAGCAAAACAAACAAGCAAACAAAAAACAAATAGCACAGAGAGCTTTTTCTAGGTGTTTGTAGGTCACTGGAAACTCCAGGGCAAAAAAGATTCAATCCAGGCACCACTGGTTAATAAGTGCTTATATTATGTAAGGATAGACTTATTTCAAATGCCATAGGTAAACTAGATTTAAAAAATCATTTTCCCTGTATAGCTCTTTTTTTTTTTAAATATACTTTCTAAAATCCTATGTTGTTGTCTCTGCATCAGAATCCATCACCCTTGCTCGCAGTATTATGACAATAAACTCAATGCAGATGGACCCCTATGTTCATTGCAGCATAAGAGCTCAACTCTGAAAACACTCAGGACATCCTGTGGCACATTTGAAGACTAACAAATTTATTTATCATATGAGCTTTCATGGGAGAAAAATCTCACTTTGTCAGATGTTTTGAAGAATCTAGATTAACACAGCCACTCCTTTGGAACTCCAGAAATACTTCAACTGAAATTTAGGAGACTGCTTGCCAGGGTACTTCATATTCAATTTGAGCCAAAGTAACAGAATCTGTTCTTAACTATTTTGTTGCTTAGGTCAAGTTTGCTCAGCTATTTACTAATTCAGCGTTTATACGTAATTTATGGTGTTAAAATTTAAAGTGCCAAATGCATTGCAAATGATCAGCAACTTCTGACAGCCTAGATTTTCAGAAGTGCTTAGCATTCATTAGTTCCCACAGTCACACTGATGGACAGATTTATTTAGTCCTGAAGAGACAGAGTCAAATTTGCATATGAATTTGACTTTGTCTCTTCAGGACTTAAGAATTTTAGATTTTTTTTCTCATTCCAACAGGTGATTTGACCTCATCTTCCTATGCTGTTCCCCAGTGTTTGAATCTTAACAATGGCTTTGATTTGCTGTTACAGTGTTACATTAACTCATGCCTATGATTTATACTTTCCTGCATTTATTTTCCTCCCATTTGGTAAGTTCCCCCATTTGCAAAGCTTCTGATGAAGTGGGATTTTTCTTCCGTGAAAGCTCATGCAATAAATAAATTTGTTAGTCTTTAAGGGTACGTCTACGCTTGCAAGTTAGTTCGAATTAAGGAGGCTTCATTCGAAATAACTTAGTACTTGTCTACACTAGGCTTTCATTAGTTCAAATTAAGGAATTCCTTAATTCGAACTAATGAAAGCATAGTTTGAATTAGCAAGACCTGCCGGTTAGTTTGAACTAACCCCTTAGTTCAATCCTTAATTCAAACTAAGGACCGTGTAGACTAGGATTAACCCTTAGTTTGAATTTAGTAAATTCGAATTAAGGGCAGTTTGTTCAAATTAACAAAGTGAACTAATTCAACTTAACATTGCTAATTCAAACTAATAAGTTTGAGTTTAGTTCACATTAACAAATTTGAACTAACTTTTCCATAGCTTAAAAGTGCCACAGGACTCTTTTGTTTTGAAGTTCCAAAGGGGCAGCTGTGTAAGTGTAGTTCAGTAAAACAGGCAGAGTCCTGTGACACTTAAAGACTAACATTTATTTATTGCATGAGCCTTTGTGGGAGAAAATCCCACTTCATCAGATGCTTTGAAGATGGGGGAATTTACAGAATGGGAGGAAGTAAATGCAGGGAAATGTAAGTCATGGAAACAAATTCAGGCAGTGTGACCTATTTTCTCCTATTCTGTAACTTTTTCTCCCATCTTCAAAGTATCTGACAAAGTGAGATTTTCTCCCATGAAAGCTCATGCAATAAATACATTTGTTAGTCTTTAAGTGCCACAGGACTCCTTGTTTGTTTTGCTGAACTAGACTAACATGGCTACCCTTTGGAATTTAAATTAGGCTGGTCCCCCCCCCCACCTTTTTGTGGTAATGATGTATTTTAATATTAATACCTTTGGGCTAGGAACTTTTTCTGTTTGAGGCTAGCATTTCAGAGCAAATAGAAAAATAACAGTAATGACTTACATTTGTATAGCCCCACTCACTTATGGTATTCCAAAACTTACTGAACTGTGAATTGAAATGCAGCCACTTCTGGAGGGTGGCCGGCATTCTGCTCTGCACTGGAAATAGTTCAGAATATTCTTCAGGCAAGGACTGAAGTGTAACTTCCCCAAGTCGAACAAAAGTGGGAGTTTCTAGGAATGCAGAATGTAATTACCCACACTAGATTTTAACCAGGGTAACCCTGTATCCTGGCAAAGAGATGAGATGGACTTTTGAACAAGATGGGAGGTTAAAGCTTTGTCTTAAAGTTATATTTCATCAGACAGATCTGGAGTCAAAATAAAGGCAAGCTGGGCAGAAGATGGTGACAGCTCCCCTATTCTTGCCAAAATCCAGAGAGAGATCTCCCCTTTCTGTTCTAAGCTTGGAGGGGAAGGGAGCAGTTCCCCCCTCCACTTCAATCTACATTAACCAGTGTGAAAGACAGCACCTCCAGCAACATATTCCCTTCCCAAAACCCTGTTGGGGCCTTGCATAGCTACTAACTTCATGTTGACCAGTGTAACACCTGCACTTGTCGCACTCGAGTTTTCCTGGGAGCTCTTCCAGCAAAATGTTGACCAGACATGACCCTGCTTAACTTATGAAATCTGAAGAGCTCACATATCGAAATGATAGCGCCACACACATTTGAACAGGACAGCCTGTTATAATTTATATAGCACCAGAGGGGTGCTTGAAGTATTATTCTGCATGTGGTATCTGTTCATGTGACCCCAAGAGCTTTGTGGAAGGAACCAATTTTTTTTTGAGTTTGTCATATGCCATGTATAGATATGGTGCTCTGTAAATAACTAAAATAGAAGGCCCACCTGCTTGTGGCTCATAACATTCTCAGGCCACTTTTATGAAAAGAGGGAGGTCTGTCCGCCTGGTGACCTTGACCACAATGCCTCTGCATCCCTGTCTGCTCTTAATGTCCGAAGAATGTTATTAAAACAGGTGCCTTCCACCTCAGAAACAGCTGCATTTCTACCATGCTGTATGCAGTTTTTAATGCTTGGGCACCTCTGGAAATGAACCATAGGGTTAGAAAGGACCTCATGA
Organism: Podocnemis expansa; assembly: GCA_007922195.1. Taxonomy (NCBI): domain Eukaryota; kingdom Metazoa; phylum Chordata; order Testudines; family Podocnemididae; genus Podocnemis; species Podocnemis expansa. The sequence continues at coordinate 532,165 of ML681998.1, forward strand.
GGTCCTCTAGTCCAACCCCCTTCCAAAAAAAGCAAGCCTGCTCTCACTGAATCATCCCAGCCAGGGTTTTGTCTAACAGAGCCTTAAATATCTCCAAAGATGGAGATTTTACCACCTCCCTCGACAGAGCCGTAACGTAGGGTTTTGCCACCCGGGTGCATTCCAATGGGAACGCACCCCTTCCCATTAGCGGTGCTTAAAGCTGGTGCCGCAAAGCCGCCCGTTTAATAGCACAGCTCTATTGGGCCGCCCGGGGCTCGGCCCCGTCGACCCCGCCGTAGTGACGGCTCTGTCCCTAGGTAGCCCATTCCAGTGCTTCACCACCCTCCTCGTAAGCACTAGCGCTACACAGGCGGCAGCCTTCAACACAAAAAATCCCTTCCTGGGACAAAGGGGGAGGCTTCCCATGGGGGCGGCCTCCCAAACTGAGTGAGGAACACAGGAAGCTCTGCAGGGCCTCACTCCCACGCCTCAGCTGGCTCCAAGCAGGCAGCTGGAGAGACAGAAGCCCACCCTGACTTGCCAGGACAAGTGGGGAGGAGCCCTGCTCAGCACGAGGGCGGAGGCAGCTCCCGCCTCCCCCACTGAAAGGAAACCCGGCTGGCAGCAGCAGCTGCCCGCCCAGCCACCCACCCGCCGCAGGGCCGGGAGGCGGAGGCGAGAGGCATTCAGGCGGGGAGCGGCCGGAGCAGCCCATCCAGCCGCAGAAGGCGGGTGGAGCGCAGACTGCGCGGCCGGGCAGAGCCACCGGCTCGGCGGGAACCTGCCCTGCCCGCTGCCGGCTCGCGCCCGCTCCTCAGACCGAGCAGCCCGTGCCCCGACGGGGGTGAGCGCGAGCGCGGGAGCGTCGCGTGGGGCCCAGGCCGCGCGCCGGCCTCCCCGCGGCTGGCGGGCGAGTGCAGCGGTCCGGCGGGGGGGGGGGAGGATGACGTCATGCAGCCGGAGCGCCCTGAGTTCGGCCGCCGCCGAGTGACGGCGTGAGCGCGCCGCGCGCACCCAGCCCCGGGACGGAGCGGGGCCGGCCGGCCGGGAGGACGCGGCCGCGAGTCGCTCGCCGGGCAGGTGAGGGGCGCGGGGCAGCGGGGGGATCCCGGCCTGCGGCTCGCCGCTGCCAGGCGCTGTAGCATCCGCGGGGGCCGGCTGCAGCCTGGGGGCTGCCCTGCAGCTCCCCCGCTCTCCCCTGCTGCTGTCGCCGCCGGCGCCCGGGGGAGCCTGGCAAGTGCCTGGCGCTGTTGGCTTAATTTGTCGTTTCCCTCCAGGCACAGAAAACCTCTCCAACGGCAACACGGGGTTTTGGGCGCCAGAGTGTGGGCTGCTAATTCCCTGCCTCGCAGCGGGGCTTGTCAGCAGCTCTCCGGGAAACCGTGGGGATTCAATTTCCCACCGCCCAACAAAGAAACGAAAGGGGGAGAGACCTGGTGGGTCTCCTCGAGCAAGCCTGCCATTATTTTCCTAGCCCTAGTGATGGCAAAGGGTCCTGAGTCAGAAGGGATTGAATGGAAAGCTGCCACATTTAATAGGCGTTGGTCTCTGGTTTCATGCATTCCCCTTGGTTTCATGCACTTTTGGAAAGCCCTCCTCTTCCATTCAGAAAGGTGTAAGGCTGCCAGCCACCAACGCCTGGAAAGGAGGACAGAGGAGTAAAAAAAGGAGGACACATGGAGTAAATGTAGTATTAATGGAATATTCTTCTCGTTTTAGCGGGCCTGGAATGCTTTTCCCTGAAAATAAGGTATTCCAGGGCATTCCCACATACTTTCACCCTTATAAGTAAAGTCAGACAAAAGCATGTATTTTAAAATGCCTTCCAAAGGGAGGCCATGGAGGTAAAAAGGAGGACGTGTCCCCCTTTTGCCTGACATATGGTAACCTTTGATAGGTGCCCTGCGGGAATGTATGGGTAATGTGGTAAAAGTTGCAGAAGTAAAATAGTAATTGCTGCTTAAAAGGGATTTTGCTTCTTTTCTTTCCTGTTCCTTTTACCTTATGTTTTGATCCTGGGCGTCAAGGTAAAATGCTGGATACTAGTAACTGTTCTCAGGGTCAGTAGACTCTACTTCATCTTACACCTTTTGGGAGAGCAAGAGGAGCCAGTCCTGTTTTCACTAATGCTGCCAGCTTGGCTATTGATGTTGTCTTGCTTATGGAATACACCCAGGAGTTCATGTTTCATTGATGAGACATACTTTTAAGAATTGAGCCATGGGAGGAAATCCACCTGGTGTGTACATGTGTATGCATAATGTATTCTGTTCTGATGAAAAATGTGCTCCAAGGAGGCTTCTCTATATAAGAAAAGACACTAAAACTGGCATGTGGAGACAAATCAGTAGGGTGAGGACTGAACATGGGGCTACTGATTAGCAACTTGACAGGGCTTGTAACAGGAAAAAAACCAGACTTTTGGGAGGGCACGGAGGAGAGCATGAGTTTGTATTGAATGGAAGTGGCAATACTGAGAAGAGGCTAGTACAAGTTTAAACTGCTGTTTTATTCATTTTCAACTGAAAAGGCCCGGCTTGTCTTGTTTCCTATGTTTGTCAAAGCCTCTAGATTCCACCGTATTAAGATTAAATGCAGATAAGAGATGGAGGAAGTAATTCAGGTTGTATCAGCTTTCTTTATGGTTAAGTGTGGCTTAAGGGAGATGATGTCAGTAGAAACAAGAGGGAGTTATAGGACACCTAGAGGGCTCACTTGTTTGAAAAGAGATTTGGTTAATAAGTGATTCAAATGAGTTCAACTGGTACAGGTACTAGCTATGAAGAACCTCCATTGAACATGATCCATTAAATTAACTTACACAGTATCCATTTTTGAAACATTCATAGTAATAGAGCAGTGGCTTATGTCTTATTTCAACCCAATGAAGTTAGTATTTTTTTCAAACTTTAGCTTTTAAAAACACATTTAAATTATTGGAAGTCTTTTGCATTATGGCACTTTTACATGTATTGATCTTTGCTGCTGATTTCGAAGATGCATCAACTGGCATTGTATGTGCTGGTTTCTGGGATAGCTGTCCCTGAGTGGCAAAAAGAAAGTGTGTAGCTAAGCTCACACTCTTCTTGAGTCAGCCCACATGGTCTATACTCTAGAGTTCATCTATCTGCTGAAGAGAACATGTGATATTTTTCCATTCTGTGTTTATATAACATTGAATGGTGTAAGTACCCCTGTAGTCACTTTTGTTAACAATATTTGTGCAGTAAAAGAACCTATTTGTGTTTGCTAGGGAAATAAATGGTGGCTAGAAGCATTACTTTCTATTGCTATAAAGGAGGGATGGTGGAAGTGGGGAGGTGTTGGGAGTTGCAGCATTGCTAAATAAGAGACCCAACATGTACATTCACAACTGGGAGGATGTCAACATTATCAGTTTAGTTTAAAAGTGGAAGCTTCGGTTGGTTTTATTTCAGTCCTTGGTGCATCTTGCAGATGGATGCACACTGTAATTAAATAAAGTGCACATAGCGGCGATATTCAAACATCAAAAAGAACTCGAAGGCACTTGAAACTGCAGAGATACAATTTTGTTTGTTAGTGTCCTATGGTTGAATTTAAGCAACTCGGTCAGTCTATTCCATTATATTAGATTTAAAGAAATCACAGTGAATATTGTTTCATGTTGCCAAGTGTTGGCTTGAACTAATGGAAGTGGCCACATTTCAGAGCAAGCACATAATCTTTCAATTATGCTTTTATTTGTTACTGGCTTTTGGATCTGCTTATTTTCCAAAATTAAGGAGTCTTCCAATCCTTGTGTCATAAACTCTGGGTAAAGACAGCCTGAGCTAGAAATCAATGGAGAAGAACTCTAAAGTTAGCTGTTTCAGCGCTTGTAAACATGTTTTTCAATTATTTTAAAAATATTTACAGTTCACTTAAAATATTTCTTCAGGGTGATACTAACCTTGATTAGTTGCAGATTCTAAAGTTTGCATTATTCTACTTTCTACACTTAAAAAAAAAAACCCATAACATTTATCAGACATCCAGTTTTATATTAAATAGTTATTTCCAAATATAAGGGGAAAATTTCCCTCTGAGATTCAAATGACACCTTTGTTTTAATATCTCCCTTTTTCTGTATAAGCGGATCTCTTACTGAAGTCTGTTTAATAATCATCATCAGTGGAAGATCTGTGTATGCACAGTAGCAGAGTATCAAAATTGACAACTGCAGTGCAGATTTGAGGGGACAATTTTATCCAGTTAATAAACGGTGTGTGTGCGGGGGTATATCCTTGATATATTAAGATAGAATAGAATCAAATCATAGAGTTGGAAGGGAGCCACAGCCAATTATGTATGTCAACACATTTTGCCCTTTTAGAAACTTCTCAGACCCTGACACTAACACATAATTAGACTTGGTAGAATATAATATTTTTAATGGTTTTGACAGATAATATCAATATTTACTTTAAGCATTTATTTGTATGCATTCAAGTTTTTATGGTTGCAGGAAATTAGGGGAGGGTAAGGCAATGTAGGAGGTCACACAGTAATTATTTAGTGGTGGTAGAAGTTGAGATTCAAAAAGTTAACGCTTGATAACTTGTGTTTTAATAGTTATCAGCATCGCAAACTATTAAAGAGGTTCGTTTTATGCTACAATGTCAGCTTCCCAGAGATCCCTGACTTGCTTACTTGATGCTCCAAAAAAAAGGATGGGCATTTTAAACAGAATCACAATATTTTCCCCACTGTTACTGACCCCACTTTGCATTGCACTATACTGGGTGACTTCTGCTATGGGACTATGCGACAGTAAAATATGAACTGTCCTTGTAATGGAAAATCTTTTACATCAAGTGCATAAATAACAGATGATAAAAAGAGGATAGGTATTTAAAAATGGAGTACCAGTTTTCTTTCCAAGAAGAAGGGCTTCTGAGTCAGCAAGCCAGAATCTTTAGCCAGGATCTTTGAATATTAGTCTGATCCTTGATTAGTATCATATGATGTATTATGTCAGCAATTCATTGTAACTTTGCCTTAATACAAAGTTTGCAGAAAAAGTAAATATCTTTAAATCACACTCAGAGATTCTGAAGCAGCAGTTTTCTTACTTTGCCTGTCTGTCAATTTTGATGGTGACTAGTGAAAATATTTTTGATTGGTTTGTGGTTTTGCACTGAAATCAATATTTAGTGATGAAAAACCTAATCCTTCCAAGCATAGACTATGCATAATGTGTGGAGAAACACATTGAGTGGGGGCTGCCTAAGCTGCCCAATACAAAGTGCCAAGGGAAGGGTTGGATGCTAAGCCCTGCCCCTCAAAGGACGCAGGTGTGACCTGGGCCTCCTGGGATAACCTTCTGAATGTGCCAAAATCAGGGCAAGCTGCAAAACCAGGGGCCAAACCACTGATGGGTGGTACTTAAACCAGTCTCCCAGTCAGTAACAAAACATGTTCCTGATTCCCCCACTCTGGTCATCACCAAGCATAGCAAAATAGAAGCAGCCCCCTTACTGCACATCAGTTCTTAAGGTCCCTTCTAGCCACTGGGTCTCTTTAAGAATTAGGTTCTCCTGACCCCAAAGGGCCAGCCACATCACCCAGAACAATATAGGCTTGGATCTTACCCACAATACCATGCTGCCAGCCAATCCTTTAGTATCCAAAACTAAAGGTTTAATATAAAAAGAAAACAAGCTACGTATGAGAGATGTTAAAGAGTCAACGTGAATCACATACAAATGATTGAGAGTCCATAGAAAACAAATCCTTGAAGATCTTGTAGTTCACAGATTAGTCCCATTCTTCTGGTGTGCACCCAGCAGCAGCTGGGTGGGTCTCAGTCCTTTATTTCGTTGCAGAAGAATAGTTCCAGAGCTAGGTGTTAGTCGCAGATAGTCTAGAGACTAAAGACAAAATGGAGAATGGGCAATGGCCTTTTATCTCAGAGTCCTTGCCAGATCAAAATGAAGGTGGGCCACATGGTCAGTCTGGGTCACTGGTCAAACAGGTTTCTTCTTGGGCCCACTGTAGCTGGGAGTCCCCTCCTGATGGGCCATTAACAGGACAATAATTTGCAGAGGCCCAGTCTGTGATTGCCTCAGCTCAAACAACTTGGAACATAAATAAGACAAATAAGATTCGTAGATTCTGTTACAAATATGATACCTACACAAATCATATAATCCTTCCTAGCATGTTACAACCTTTCTGTTGATGCCAAACATGGCATATCACATATAGATTATTGCAAATATGAAATATCAATATGAAAAATAATCATACACAGTCCCCTAGACCCAGACAGCATCACACCAGGAACCTTAGTTTGGGTCAGGGGGAGTGGATTCCTATGCTTGATGTTCACAGCTGTAAGCCTCTTTGAGTTAGGTGCCTATGCCCTTTCTTTCAGAAAGTGGTGGTGGTGGTGCTACGTCTTTGCTCTTCAGCCCAGAGGTTGGAGCACTCACCAGGATGATGGAGATTTAGGTTTTAATTCTTACTCTGCTGGTTGTGGAGCAAGATTTGAAGGCAAATCTCCCATTTCCCAGTAAGTGCCCTCACTGCTAAGTTATGGGGTGTGTTGCAGTAGGTCTCTCTGTGTCTCCTGTTGAAGTTATTCCATGCTGTAGAAAATACTTCAGTTACTGAGTCAGAGAAAGGATGGGATTGACTCTATAGCCCAGTGGTAAATGTAGTCACCTGTGGGGTAGGAGACCCAAATGCAGGTCCCTATTCTGCTAATTGTACACAGTGGAACAGCTTTAAGAGGAGAGAGAGCGAGAGACATACCACACAGCTTTCTGTTTAGCGCATAACCCAACACTGTGAGAGGCTTAGGTTGACATTTCTGCTCCATACTGGGCAGAAGGGGGTGGGGGCAGGGATTTGAACCTGAGGCTCCCACAGACTGAGTTAGTACTCTGAGGAATATAGGGAGCTTGGCGCCACCTCCTTTTTCTCTTCCAACTGTTTTAAGAGGCCCAACCCAGTTGGCGTGTGCGATAGGCTCCTCCCTGGATCTGGTCCAGTGTACCACTGTGACCTCCCAATTCCCACCCCTGAACCCTGATTCACTCTACTTTGTCAAGTGACCACTTACTTCTGAGTCAGTAAACTCCAGCCTCTTGTGTGTAGTTGGGGACAGGAAGTGGGTGTATGCCCTTTGGCTACTGGAGGGATGGTCCCCCAGCAAGCACCCCTGGCCCCAGTTACTACACCAGGAGCCACTGTCTAGATTAGGGCCCACTCCCAATCACTGTACTCTCAAGTCCATCCATTTGACAAAGAAATGGATTGTGCCCAGCCCTCTTCACTCACACCCTTTAAAGATCACACAGCTTTAGAGAAAACAACTACTAGTTTATTGATCAGATTATAATTCTAAGTGAGAATATGGCCAATCATGGCAGAATCACGATATAAATGAGTTGGGAGAGATCTCACGCACACGGAGAAAAAAGGTAAAATACACATGCTGACCTAATATTTCCACTTAAATTTGTTTGGACTATGAGGTTAGTTTATGCTCAAGGTGTTTGGGTGTTAGATGTTGGCAGAGCCCAGATCTTACTTGAAGTTGTTTCCAGGTGGAGACTCTCAGCTAAAAGCCTCTGAAATCTTCAAAGTTTTTGTCTTTGTTTCTGCAATTCCTCCTCCCCGCCTTCTGGGCAGAGGTGATCCCTTTGTTTTGTCTGAGCTACCTCAATTAGCTGTCTCCTAGCCACCTGAGCCAAGCTATACATGCTTGATGTCTGAGCACACACATGAAGTTGTAGGACATGTATCATCATAGTAGTAATGCAGAATAGGTTATGAGCATCCATAAAGAAACATTGGATGGTATAACTGGCAACAAATCATACAAGCATGGAATACAAGTGAAGAGAAAAATCACTCCATGACAGCGTGGTCACAGCAGACCTATCGGATCAGGCTCTGCAGATAAGATAGGAATGTCAGTGCCTAGTCTAAGGGTCTCTTTGAAGCTAAGGCATGAGTAAGGCAGAGCTCAGGCAGCTCTTCCCCTGCCCACTGGCAAGTGCCAGCAGAAATATGAAGATCTGTGGTTTTAGGTGGCAACTGAGGACTTTTGAAGATCTAAATTTTAGACTTAAGTGCCTAAAGTCACAGCTAAGCTCCTAAATCCTTTTGTGCCTCTAACCAAGTGTCACAGACATCTCCCCCAAGTGCAAAATCAATTTGCAACTTTTCTTTTATTAATGAGGATTGTTTGTTAGGCTGCTGCCATCCACTGTGTTTCAGTTCAGCAGCACATGCAGATCAATCTTTTTTATTGGGATTGCATGACTAAAGGAAAGACCTGTTTTAGTAATTTGTGCTTCTTATATCCCCTAAATGAATCAACTCCACTGAGTAAGGCAACTTAATAAAGAAAGCCTTTATGAACTGAAACTTTCTTGGTGGGGTGTGGGTTTTTTTTTTTAAAAAAAGCTCATAAGTGTGTTAAGAAGATAGCAGGAACAATAGAATACTAATTAAACTAATAAATATATCCAGTGAGGGTGTTTAATCCTAATGTTTTGGCTTCCAGTAATTGCATTCTGCATCCTTTTAATGCTTCTTGTGGTTTCAATAGAATAACGATATTCTTCACATTCTTCTCTAGATTGTCATTGCAGCATTATGTTTTTGAGATGGGTACATTTCTGTTGTTCCTAAAATGGCTCCTACACGTCCCTAATCTATTTCCTAGATTAAACTGAGTTTTCTAAAACTGTTCTCCACAAAGCCTCTTGAATAAGTGCAGAGATGAGAAATCAATTCCCACCTCTCTTCTTTTATGCATTTCAGTGTGTCAGGGATTCTAGTCCTCCCCATTGTTACTTTCTTCTCAAGTCTTCCCTAAAATAAATCTTTAGAGATGTTGCCTCTCTGATTCTGGCAACCCAGGTTCCAGCTGGTACCAAAGCCCCCAGGCCTCGGTGAACATTTACTAATGCATAGCTGGTGTTGGAATTATTATTTAAAGTTGTTAATATGGGAGACTACCAAAACACCAATTTAACCATAAATGCCTTTCATAAACCCAGAGGCCAAATGATACTGTATGCAGTTTGCTCTAAATTTGTCTTAAAGGACTAAATAATAAGCAATTTACTACACTGAAACAATAACAAAACATTTATAAATATTTGATCAAGATACTTACAAATGGGCTGAACTCAGTGGAGCCTAGACTCATCTTGGTCAGCTGTAATGTGGTCAGGCAGGTATTAGCAATGAACCCTTTAGAGTTTACTTTTTATCCCCCTTAACCAACTGGTGATGTCACTATCAGTTACTAAGTTCAGCTTAAAAAAAAAAAAGGGAAAAAGTTCACCTTTATTTCCAGTCTTAATGTAGCTAATAAGATTTGCAATCTCCTTTTCTCCCAAAGCCTTTCCTTCCCTCCTTCTTGCTGGCTGACAGTTTTCCCATTGTATCTGGCTTTAGATAGGCTTTAATACTGCTGTGAGGTTTGGGGATGGGCCATGTTGGTTCATTTTAGTATAGATTCTCTTTGTTTAAGCAATCACCGTGATTGGTCAGAGGCCTTCTTTTTAGAAACTTCTATCTCATCCTCCATAACTCACTCCCCCCCCCCCCCCTTCTTGCTTGTCAGGACCTTTCTTTACCATACCCACCCACGCACCCTTACTTTTCCTTAACTAAGTTTAATTTCATACTCATCTTACAGCAGGAAACCAGTCTTGTTTACCTGTGTATTATTATTATCAAAAAAAGAGTTCTGATGATAAAAATGCGTGCAGTGTTTACGCTTTATGGAACATTTGTAGGATTGTGCAGGTCTTCATCTCATGTGTAACCTCTGTAATCCCTGGTATAAAGTTTTATATTGAGTGTTTTGTACTGTAAACTTCTGTGACTGAGTCAATGTTCCCTCTAAGGCCCTAACACAGCTGAGCAACTTATGTTGCTTGCTGCGCAGGGCCCCCCACCCTTGTGTGGGCCCAATCCCGCCCCTTCCCATACGCTCCTCCAGCTGGCTGGCCCCCATCTGCCCTCCAACCCTCCTCCCCCTTTCAAGGCTGGCTGCCCCTGCCCTGTCCCCAGTCCCGCCCTACCACCCCCTTACCCAGCCGCTGGAGCGGTGTGACCTGGCCCCAGCAGCTCTTCTGGCTGAAGGAGCTGTCACTGAGCATGTGCAGAGACTCCGTGAGAGCTTGCTCTGAATGGGGGTTTTAAAAACTCCCAGCTTGGAACTGCTCTCAGCTGGGACTGCAGCTGCCAGCTGTGCACAGCTGGCAGCGATCCCTGAGCCAGGCAATGGCAGTGGGCTGTGCAGGCGCACAGCCTAGAGGGAACATTGCTGAGTAACTTATTAAACAGGAAAAGAAGCATTAATTAAAGTAAAGATCTTATCCTGCTTACAGGTTGGCACATGGAAGGCTAATTCCTTTGATGCTGTGCAACATGTTAAGTAGCCTTGTTGATTGCGTTCCTAACTTCCTCCAGGAAGGAAAGACCAACATATGAATGCATCCTTTCAGTTTGAGTTCTAGAATTGAGAGGATAAAATTTCCTGTCAAAGAGAAACTGAATCTTTTTTTTTTTTTTTTTTTTGCTATTTAGACTCTAAGGAGAAAGATTCTTAAATGTAAGCAGAGAGATCCCCATGCACCTTGGCATGGGTTAGCCCTGGAAGACATTTTGAATTGACAGGTTTCTACAACTCTTACCTTTTGAAACAGACTGAAACCCATTTGTGTGTTTATGCTTGCCAGTGGTAACCTCTAATAACTCCAATTTCTTTTTTCTAGTCAGTAAACCTTTAGTTAGTTTGTTACAGAATTGCCTAGGAGCATTATCTCTTGTGTGAGGTCCAAGGTAAAAAATTGAGCTGGGGTAAGTGTGAGACTGGAACAGCCTGAATATTTTGTGAAATTTGGTATAAATGACCATTTGTCATCAAGTGCAGCTTGTCTGAGTGACACGATAGACTTCAAAGACTAAGGGGGCTGTCCATGACTCCATGGGAAGACTATTGTACTGCCCCAGGAATTCACACTTATTACTGGGTTGGTGATTATAGAAATATCACCAGTTTGAGGTGTCTGCCCTGCTTTTTGACAGTTTGCCTTTAGGTTGGTACTCACAATCATGAACCACTCTGCAGAATGACAGCATCTCAGGGTTTATAGGCTGCTAAGTAAAGTAGATTCTAAATCAAACTATGGGAGGTGAGTTGCAATTGCATCAAAAGCTGTAAGCAAGCATTCTTCCAGCAACGTTCTATCTTCAATTGTCTTAACCTTGATGGCGCTTTCCTATCCTCTTCTGTTCTAAAGTCTATTCTGAAAGATTCCTTACTGCATCTAAGTTGCCTTGGCAACCCCTAGATATCCTGTAGAACATCTCCAAGTTACAATTCCTAATACGGTCATAAGTACTATTTTAACTTCAAATTTATTTTAAATATGTGCTTGTCTATTTAATACACCCCATGCAGAAATTACCATTTTACGCTTAAGGTGAGCACATAACTACTGGAAAAAGAGTTCACCACCTGTCGTTTTAAAATCACACAGATGCTTGTTAATGCTCCTTCCCCCACACTCCTTCCTTCCTTCCTCTGATTCCCTTTATAGCACTTGTTAAGCCTCATTTGAAATATCATGTATCATGTTGGTCAGAGCTTCCAAAAAAGGATCTTATGACCTCAAATGGATGCAGTAGAGACAAGGCTTAAGTAGGTCCCAGGTTCAAGTCTGTTGGTCATTAGGAAGAAACTCCTTAAGGGAGTCTTGGCTGTTCTAGGTCATGATCCTGTAAAGAGTTCCAGGTGGCAACTGAAGTCACATGATACTCCATGTGTCTGCAAGACACCTGCACACTTGAGTTCACTGCAAATCCAGGGTATGGCAGTACAGAGAGGCCTTGACCACCTCCCACCCAGCCATCTGAACTGGGGAAAAACAACTGAATCAACAGTGCCTTACAGCTGGGGTTCATGAGGGCTGGGAAGAGCCAGGCCTACTGAAATAACAGGGACTCCCTGTTGAAATAGCAGCTGAGTCCCTGGTGGCAGGCAGTATAAGGGGACTAGAAAAGAAAAGAAAGAGAGCGGTATGGCCAGACAGAGGGGCTGGAAGCCTGCATCCAGTCTGCATTGGAGATGTCAAGTAGCTCAGAGCCTCAGAGCTAAAAGGTTGGGCTTGGACTGTGAGGTTTCACTGTGAGTAAATGGAGCACAGGTGTTGAACAAGAAGATGTGCAAGTTGTCTGTTGCAAGGGAACATGGAGGAATCTTATGCAGAGGTATAATGTTTTATTTCTTAGGAAAGAAAGATGCTGCATGGTTGATGGGGAAAATGCCATGAGTATGAAGTAGTAAAGTCAAGACTGCTTTCAAAAACACTTCACTTTACAGGTTTATGAAAGCGCGTGATATGACTATGGTCTGGGATATTGCAGAAAGTTCTGTCTTAAATCTTTTCATTGCTTCATTTCTCTTCTGATTCCATACAGATTGGGGATGACAACATTCTTATCAAGCTGAGTTAGCCTTTTGTGGCTGAAATGTGGTGAAAGGAAATTCAGAATGGAGCAGGATTGGTTAACTTGTATATTCCAAGGTAAAAAGGGATCATTGTGATAATCATCTGACCTCCTTCCTTTACCACAGGCCAGAGAACTACTAAGCAGAGCCCTGCACTAATAGAAAAATTTGTATCCACAATCTGCAGATGTGGTCTATGGATATAAGGCAAATATCTGCAGATGTTCAGGGATCTAGTTATTAGGACATATCTTTCAGAACAGTGATTGTGTGTTGAGAGCGCCTGGGGCATGACTAGATTTGGCCTCGGGGGAGTGGGCTGGTGTGTCGTCTAGGGCAGTGGTTCCCAAACTTTTCTCTGCCACGGTGGCACACCTTGATACCTTCAAATTTTTTGAGGCACATCACTATTAAAAACTCATGAATATTCAAATTAACTTAAATTACTTATGAATATTCATGAACCATGGCACAGTGTTTCGGAAATGCTGCTATGTGGAGTAGCAGGTGTGGCAAGACATGGGAGGTCAGGAGTCGTGCAGTGGCAGGAGTGAGTGTGGGGAGCATGGCAGGATGGGGGTGGCAAAAGAGGACAAGGGCAGCCATGTGGGGAAGAGCACAGGTGTGGCAAGAGAGGGGAAGGAAGAACAGGAGTGGCTTTGTGGGGGGTCAAGGGGGAACCTGGGGAATGGGAACGTAGAGCAGGGGAGCATGGCACAGCACCCATTTTCTCCCTTCTCCACAGTGGCTGCTTGCCACCCAGGGCAAATCCTCACCCCACTGCTGCTTCCTCCTGCCCCAGTGCGTCCCGTGCTTCCCTCCCCCTGCTGCCTCTGATGGACCCTCTCATCACTGCAGGGGCAGAACTAGGCCTCCAGCCCTCAGCTACAGCCACCCCACAACCCCAGCTACACACACACACCCTACCCCACACAACCCCCCACGCGGCGCCCCCCCCCCCCCCCCAAGCCTTTACCTGGGCTTTTTGCAGGCTGGCTGATAGGAGCTGCTTCACCCTGCAGAGGGGAGATTCACACACTTGGGGCCTGGCCTCTGGCAGCACTCTGCTGGCTGGGTTAAGGTGGAGTAAGGTTTAAGGTGGAGCCACTAGAACGCTGCGTTTGGGCTTCTCCTGCTATTTTTAGGGGGACCCCTGTAACTCTACCTTTGGGCGCCTTCCTCTATTTTTAGGGGGGCCAAAAGGCTGTCTGCCTAAAAATAGGGGGCCCCTGGAACTGTTAGGGTGCCTTCCCCCTTACTTTAACCCCTCCCTTTTCTCAGCCCTGCACAGCCCACGTGGCTGGGCTGAGCAGGGAGGGAACTTTTACCCCAGCTGTCAGGGATGCTCGCAGCAGACTTTGGGTGTTGCCATGGCGCACCAGGGGTTGGGATCCACTGCTCTAGGGTCACGATATGCCACCAAGTGTGTTGTGACCTGCAAAAGGTTGAGAATCACTTTTTCAGAAAAACATCCAATCTTGATATTAAAATTGCTAGTGATGGAGAATCCAACACAACCCTTGGTGATTTGTTCCATTAATTATGGTAATTACTTGCACTGTTAAAAACTTGCACCTTTCTCTGCAAGACTGAAGAACCGGTTATCAAATATTTGTTTACCCAGGTAGGTGCTTATAGACTGTAACCAAGTCAACCCTCAGTGTTCTTTGTTAAGTTAAATAGATTGAGCTCCTTCAGTCTGTCACTCCCTATGAGAAATGGAGCATGTGAAAATTTCAGACTCTTCAGCGGCTGACTTATTGTGTAATACTAAAAAGAAAGCATCAGGTCTAAAAATAGCATACTGAATTTTAAGTAACCTTTATATGTAAAGGTTTGCAGAGCAGAAGTCTGACATGAGATGTACATGATCTGAGGAGGCAGCATGGCTTGAGAAACAGGCATGATTTATATAAAAATAGAGATGGCACGTGTTGAGAGTATAAGGGCACCACAGTTGATTGCCTAAGTTGGTTAATTGTTGTAACATATCAGTCACCTTATATAAAAAGTATTGTGGAGGTTAAGACTTAAAACTACTGAAAATGAAACCTCAACCCCCTCCCTAAACAAACAGAGTGGGTTTTTTTGCGTTGGGGTTTTGTTTTTACCTCACATTGGAAGAAGCTCCAGAGGCTCCGTGAAGCCCACTAGGGACTTTACTGTTGATAATGTTGTGATGGGGTAGCAGGATAGCAACATGAGGTGAGAGGGGAGCCATAGGATGCTGGTGTTGTCATCTAAGAATAAATGATGAGGTATGTAAGAAATGTGAAATTTCCTAGCACAAAGATCTCCTGGCTCTGCTGAATGTGGTGGTACCAGAGCATGCTTTCAGAGGTGGTGTCGAGGTAAAGCCAGCATGGCGAAACAGTCATGCAAAAACTGAGAAACAGGGACTAGGACATGCATTCCCTCCATCGTCTCTGCACAACCCCTCATCTCCACATCAAGCCGTTATAGGTATGAGAAATAAGGAAGTCAAGAAGTACTACCACACTTAGTTAACAAATGAATATGACCAACAAACATGGGAACCCCAGATGTTATGTAAGAGGGACCATACAATGTGACTCCTGCCCAACAGTTTTACACATACTTTGGCAGTCCTGGCAAGCTTAAAAAAAAAAAAAAAAAAAAAAAAAACTAGTAAGGTTGTTGCAAATGACTTCCAACATGTCATAAGCCTCTGGTATTGGGAATTTGATTACATGGTTATAGGTTATGAGAGTGGGGATTAGTGGAGGTATTGTGCACTGTGCCATGTACTAGTTGATTCCATCTCTGGAGTGTAGGATGTCATGCATTTCAGTTGTACTCAGTATGTGTTTATGTAATTACTATAAAAGACTGCAGTTCAAGGACACGCATGGTTGTTAGCTTCCCATTTGGAAATCTGGGAATCTAATATTTATATAGCACCTCTTATTTTGAGAGATCTGAGCATGGTTTCCGGCACTTTCAGTTTAAGGCACAGGGCTTTTCATATCTGGGTTGAACGATGCCTTGCAAATACTATATTCCCACAGTTATACATCCAGTAGCTCTGTCCTTGATCTGCAGACCTAATCTCAGGAGGATGAATATGAGCTTCTAAACTCACTACAGTATGTTGAACCAGGCGATTCAAAAAATTCTCTCATCCATCATAAAGCCTCATAAAGGCTACGCTTTAAGGCCGTTCATCTATTGTAAAATGCAGCTGACTGGCCCTTATGCAGCATTTCTGGTGGGTAGCACACTACAGGTGTGCCCTTTGCTGCCTAGTAGTTCATATCCAGATAAATCTGAAGTGTTAGTGCTAAATGATTCCCTCTCTGCCTACTTTAGTGACTGGCTCCTTTTCCATAGCACTTAAGATCAGCCGAAATGCTTGAGATAATTGTACTGGGAGAGGCAGAGGATAACAGGTTGTTCTCACTGGCAGTAAAATTTATTCCCTCATTTTTTTCAGCAAATCTTGTAATTGTCAGTCTTGACTCTTGAACTTTTTAATTCTTGGTGTGGCATTACTGCAGATGTTGCTAAAAGTATAATTTGGCTTGCAGAAACTTTATTTTCTAATAATATCCTTTCTAAGATTCTCATTCCCAGAGTCTTAGCTTCTTAGTATGAGTTCTTAGGGTGTGTTTTTTTTGTTTTGTTTTGTGGATTTGGTTGGTTTGGACCTCTCAGGACAGTGGTATAAAGGTAGGGTATGAACCTACTGGTTACCATTCACTATCCTGCAAAGTAAAACAAATGCTGCCATCTAAAATGTCAGTTGCATTTTGATCACAGTTAGTTAGTAAGAATTCTTCAGGAGACTGCACTTCATCCACCATTACTCCACTTCTCCATTATATCCCATTATACCTTGTCAGGTGTCTCTCCCCACCCACCCCCTTCGATCCCCAAGTATTACTCTACTTCTTACATAGTTGCTGGCTTTTTAAGGCTTTTCTTTTTGGTGCCTCTTCATTTCTTCAATGTTTCTGTACCTTTTTTCATGGTGTACCACTAGCCTTTGGTGCCTGATGAATGTGGAAGTGGTTCCATATCTGAGATGTCTCTAGTGAAAGGAGACTGTGACTACAGACATCCAATCCAGGATCTGTGACAGAGGCTACTGGATTGGGAGATGGCATACCAGTTCTTCCTTCCACCAGCAGTGCATCACTTTGCTATTCACCTGAACAATAAGCTTTCTGCTTATGGCACTGAGAAATGATTGTTAGCAAAAGACACTGTCTATTCCCACTGAGGAGGGAGGCTTTTCACTAATTGCTCTGGTAGCAGAAGTCTGTGGAGAGAGAGGTTTTAGAACCTTCAGCCACATAGTGGCAAACTTCATTCTGTTTCACACAACCATGGCCAATTCCATGGTACTAAGACTGGCTTCAGACTGTTGCTGAAAACTAGAGTATGTCGCTCCATCCCAATTCAGGAGTCCTAGTGGGCCATTTTACACAACGCTATGCTCAGGGAAATGTTTTAACTACCAGAAGCCAAAATGGAAAACCATAGATGGATTGCTTAATTACTGCCTTGTTCTGTTCATTTCATCAGATGCATCTGGCACTGGTTGCTGTCAGAAAACAGGAGACTGGGCTTAGCTGGGTCATTGTTTTGACTCACTGTGATTGTTCTTAGGTTCTTACTCCCCCTGTCCTCTTCTCTCTCACACACATATGCTGGTATATTTGTCTGAATTAGACTTGAAGAGTAGCTTCTTCCAGGTACATCTGGAAGCTGTTTAGGTGATTTAGAGACAGATCTCTACAACCTGTCGTCATCATTAGATTTATCTGGTAGGGTATCTGAAAAGCCCATTGAATAACCCACATTATTACACATTAATATGGACATGACAAAACTGCTGGAAACTCATTTGAACCACTTGTTTCATACTATGTTAAGGTCACTTTCCTGTGTAAGTGACTTCAACTTGCACAGAGTGAGCTTTCATGACTCATTTGCTTTATGTCAAGTTTTCAAGTACAAATTAGCTCTAAAGACTTCTCTGAGATTGATTTTGAAGGTGGGATCAGCCTTCATGATCCTGTTTATGGCTCCTTGGTAGGCCACCAGAGGCATGAATTTCTTACATACTACTTGTTTATTCCTGATGAAAGTTGTTGAAATAGAACTGTGCAGTTCCATGTATTTCTGTTTGGCTTCTCAAATAGCATACTTTTTTCCTCAGTTAAGTTAAGCCACTTACACATTATTAAACACTTAGTGTTATATTTTTGTGCCTTGGTTCTTCCAACTGTTCCTGCTTTCTGTGCTGGACAAAACATTATTTGGTCTTTTTTTAACTGTCTGTACTGTATTTCAGTACAAATTCATCTATTCTGAGGTCAGGGTATGTAGCAAATTCTTTATCGCAGACCCCAAATTAGTATAATGAACTTACAACATTTGTTCATACGTTACCTGAAATTCAAGGAATGTTTAAAGTTGCATTATCTATCCAATTTTTCTTAAAGCTAAATTTTCACTGCTCTGAAATCAGTCCATGATCAGAACAGCTCAGTCTGGGTACTTTTCCTAATAGTGTGAAAAGGATAATACACATTTAAATAGGATCCAGTCAGAGAATGATTTACTATAGATTTTATTTATTAAATAAAACTCAAACAATAGAATGTGAGAAACAGAAAAAAATCTGACATTTAAAAAAGTCTCTAAACAACAGCTATCCAAAACAAGAAGGTGCAGATACCATAATTTTTGACAAACTGTATAAACTGCTATTCTTTGACAATATAGTCTGAATTCTGTCTCAAGGACCAACTACCTTGCAGGGACCCCAGAATCACTAAGCCCACCCCAATCACATCACATCTTTCTGATTGCTTTCAAAATAGTCTTAAACTAAATAGTACAGGCTTTGCAGTATCATTTAAAGAGAACTCATGTTAAAACATAGATTTTATTTCTCTTCTTCCCACTTAGGCAGTGTCTTATTTTCTTTTTGTATCTTGATGGATTTTCCGCATTGTTTTTACATCGCAGACATCAGTTTAGGTGTGTGCATGTGCTACCTGCACTGGTGCCAGAAGTTTTTTTTTCTCTATTGGTACCTGTAGAGCCTGGCTCTAGCACCCCTTCACATGTGCCCATATGTAGTGGCTGCTGGGTCTCTCTCTGTTCCTTCTTGTTGCCAGTAACAGGTGCTGAAACATCTCTTGCCTTCTCAAGTTTCCTTGCTAAACCTAGTGGTATTTTCTTTGTTATTCCAGTGTACATGGTTAATTGTTATTAGTGATTAGTCATGGTATTGGAGATATTTAGAGTCCTGAGTCGGGGCATGCTGAGGTGTCAAAACATCAAAGCCATCTAAAGTTTCTTGGGGAAGCTCATGTCCATGAATAGTGCAAAATCTGCTGAAGTTTTCACCCATGGACTAAAAAGGATATTGATAATCAGCTTAAGGCCATCCTTATGGAGTTGTCACTTAGACCAATATTGGAGACAGTCAGATTGGATTTGGCATGAAGCATGGTAATCTCTCTATGAAGTAGCTCTTCAGTGCCCCTTTCATCTTCTTGGCACTGACCACCATTCCTGCTACCCAAAAAGAAGTCCAAGAAGATGCACACTGACCAAGGATGCTCACCAGCGGATGAGATTAAGGGGGACCAGGCAAGACCCATGTCTGGGCACCAACATCCCTATCTCTGAAGGCTCCTCACCACTGTGAACTTTGATCCTAGCACCAGGCCCCCCACCAACACTGCGTAATGGTAAATATCCTTGCCACCTGGTGGTGCCATCAACCCTGAAGGCCTTTCAAGCAATGAAGGACCTCCTGGTAATGCCTGTGCCACCAATGGCAAGGAACAGCAGGCTACCACACTGAGACTCCATAGCGAAGGTACCCTGTCAAAGTGCAAGCCAACTAACAGATTTGTTAGTTGCAGTCTCACACCATTCATTGGGGGTGTGGATGATCTCTTGATACAAAACCATGCTTTCTGGGTCAAGGTAGTGACAGATCAGGACCCAGTCCCTGGAGAGCTAGCACCAAGCTGCAGAGCACTGACACACCTAAATTGGGAATAGATGTGAACAACACCTTGAAGAACAACATTCCAGTGTAAGTAACCATTCTTTCATCTGCTCCCATGCACTTACAAGTTATCAGTAAATGAAGATTCCATTCCATGCTTGGGTCTAAAGCTAAACTGATCCATAAACTAAAGGAATCTAGATGTACCTGGAGTCTACTCATTACCTGTCATCCTGTCCCCCAAGACTGCCACACCTCCAAAAGCCACTGCACAGATTTGAGACAGTGACAGATGACACAGGTGTTAATGCCTACAGATTGCTTCTTGAGAGAGTCTTCTGCCCCATTGTTTTAGGACAGTAACCAGTTTGCATTCCTGAATGGTGTTCAGTATTGGTCCTAAGCTTTGAATGGTGGTTTCTCTGTAAGAACTGTTATAAATGTCTGTTTCACTTACCCAGCATCAGTGAGATCCAGAAGAGAAAGCATGCTTGCTCATGCTATGGTCTTAGATGATGTCCCCAGTGCTGTTTCCCATGCAGTTGCTTTATATTAAGAATGAGTTTTTAAAGTATGTTTGACTTTCATTCTGATCCTGATGTGCTCCTGTAAACAAGGACTCTTTCATTAAATTTGATTTCTTCTTAGTCTTAACAGCAAATTCTATAAAATTACCATGCAGAGTGTATCTGAGTGAGAAAATCAGTCCAGGATTGCAAAAACTAGCCCCTATTGTTAATCAGTTTTAACCATCCTAACTATAAATTTACTTTAAAACGTAAATATTTTTAAAAGACATTCCTTGCTCAAAGAAAATGCAATAGGTCTCAGGGTTCAGGGTTCTAGTAACAGAGTAGCAGTTGTTAAAGGGAGAAGATGAATAATATGCATGGATGAAATGTTGTAATGAGAAGCACTGCTATTGCTGTGTAGACTGCAACATTTAGAAGTTGTGGGGTTTGTTTGTTTGTTTGTTTGTTTGTTTGTTTGTTTGTTTGTTTGTT
>ML681998.1:552665-695742 GCA_007922195.1 Podocnemis expansa
TTGTTTGTTTGTTTGTTTGTTTGTTTGTTTGTTTGTTTGTTTGTTTGAAATACATCTTCCTAGGTTTTTCCGGAATTGGTTGGAGACTCTTTGGGGTGAGGTCACGGTTTTTTTGTACTTTGCCTTGACTGGTACTCCTGTGATCTACAAAGTACAAATAAATAATAAATACAGAAGATAAACAGTTGGGAAAGGATAAGAAGGGAAAGGATTAAATATAATCAGAATCTTAGTAGAGAATGTTATTTCTTGAACCATTTGTAGTGATCAGGCCTGTGAGCGGGATCACGTGCTGCTCTGGCAGCATGAAAACTCAGTGTAAGAAATAAGTAACAATTCCTGCCGTGTTCTGCTAGTACTTAACAATCAGATGTTAACAGGTGTCCCTTGGGTTTGATTAAATCAGCATAGTGCTTAGTTAGTCTATATCAGGGGTGGCCAAACTTATGGCACTCAAGAGCTGCACAAGTTGATTATTAAACCTTCTGAGAGCTGCACTAGGGCATATAACCACATATTCTTACCTACTCCAAAATTACTAAGCTTAAAATTCACTGCACACTTTAATTTTATTGTAAAAATAGGGCAAATATTAATCCACTGTCAGATTCTAATAATTATTTAAGATTACGATGAAACTAGGCTTATACTGTAAAAATTTAGCTGTTGCTAGATGTAGAACACTACAGGCTTGTGGCAAGGTTTTTTTTTTTTTTAAATCTGGGCAGTAACTTGTCAATGCAGAGGGTAAAAGCTCTCTCAGATGCTGATCTCTAAGTATTGCACAATGTTTTGAATTTCATTGTGGAATGTGATGCTTCACAGCAGTAAGTTGTGCCAAAAACTGAAAGTAATCTATGTTCAGTTTTAAACTTTTCTCCTTTGTGTGTTCATTTCTTAGTATTCCACATCATGTTTAGGACTTGTAAAACATGATTTTATTTTAACGAGTATGCTGCATTAGGGCCTATGAGAAAATCTAAACATGCTATGGCTTCTCTGACCATGTCATGCTTCTCTCTCCAACCCTCTGTTGCCGCTTCCCTGCCATCTCTTACCACGCTGCTGCTTCTCTGCTCTCCCGAACAATGCCACTTCTGCCTCTCACCCCATCCTGGCACCTACCATGCCCCTGCTTCCCTGCCAGTATTTCTGCCAGTAAAGTTGTTCACTAAAATACTCATGGACAGTGAAGACAAAAGGTCTGAGGACTCAGACACAATTAATTTTAAAATGAAAGTAATAGTAAGGGAAAACACTGCTCTTATCTTAATCCTGTGAAGAGATGCACACAGGGACACCTTTTCAACTGTTCAGAATCAACAGATCAGTGAGAATTTATGGGGACAGAAAGTGCAAGGTCAGAGCCTGTTTCAGTAAGTGCTTTGGAGTCCATGCACAGAAGATACTATGGAAAAAATCCCATTGGGTTTTTTCAGTTTGGGGTCAGGCCCTTTATAAATTCTAAATATCAATATTTGTTTTTTATAATACAAAGTAAAATCTTTATTGGTGAGAGACTTTTTTTTTTTTCCCCAGAAAGTTTACAACACAATTTTTCCATCCTTAGCTCTTCACAACAATTACTCTTGTCTAATGGGCTCAGATACCCCTAGGGTCATTCATGAGGACTGCACTGAAATATAAATAGATTTTGACTATACAACAAAAAAGAATTAATACATTTTGAATGCTATTTAATCAGTAGAAGTATTGTGCTGCTATTGAACTTTGCAGTGAATGTAAATTATCTTGGTAATTGACTTAGTTATATTAATTAAAATTTTCTTATAAAAGTGCTAGCAGTTCCTTCTGCAAACGGATGACATACTGATGTCTCAGGCACACTTGTTCAATCGACTTAAGGCATTTGTTTTTCTAAAGCCAGTTTTCAGTAGTGGTGGTCTATCTTAAGTCTAAATCATTTTGCATGCTGAAAATGAACCATGATCCATAATAAGTACTAGTAACATTCTTTAAGTAGAGGGTTTTTTTAATAACCTTTTGACAGTAGTCATTGGTTTTGGATATAACACTTGCATCAAATTTGTCATTTCTGATTATTCTTATTTAATTTTCAAAATAGAAACACAAGAGAAATAATTTTTCGTTATATTACATTATCTGGAAATGCCAGGTGCTTTTTTTAAAAAAATTAATTTACAATTGCTTTTCAGGTTTAAATTGCTAATTATCATCACTTATCTGTAGTTCATTGTAGACTTGTTCTTGATCAATTTGTTGCCAGTTTTAAAAATATTTACCCAGAAAACATTATCAAAATAGACAAGTATTTAAAAAAATCATGCACTGATGTAATTAAAGACTGTATCATTATGGACACAGACAAGGAGGGTAGAATTAATATTGTGCGGGTAAACTGTAGAATCTGGCAGTTACTTGCTCTGAGCACTTCTCTTTCCACCTAACTGAGGAGGTTATCTTTCCCTGCTGGCTTTCACAATGCTGCCCCTCCCCTCCCAGCTCTTACCAGGCTGCTTTTTTCTGCCTGTGAGGCTCTCTGTGTGGCCCCTCCCTTCCCTTTCCCGCTCTTCCCAGGCTGCTTTTTCCCTGTCCGCTCTCACAATGCTGCCCCTCCCCTGGCTCTGACCACGCTGCTTTTTCCTGCAGCTCTCAGAAGGCTGCTCCTCCGCTGCCGCCACCTCTCTGCTGCCTCCGACCACTGCAAATTTCTCACCCCTAGCTCCTGCCATGCCGCCCTTCCCTCCTGCGCTCTCCCAGGAGCCATAGTTTTTCTTTATAAAGAACCGCGTGTGGCTCACGAGCCACAGTTTGGCCACGTCTTGTCTATATGGTGATAGTCATCTTGGAGTTAGTCTTTCATAGGGCTTTAAAAAGATAGGCTTAACTGAAAAATGTTCAGAACAAGTTGTGTTGTATGTGGTTTAAAAATCTTTTGCATTCTGATTGCTAGACTAAACTTGATGGTTGCCTGTTTCATTGAAACTCTTGAAATTAGCATTCTTTTTAGGTTTTAACCCATTCCAAGGAATATTCTCAAGTGGATCAGCAGGCTTTGTCAAGACCTGAAATTTTTATACACCCACCTGTAACATAAATATGTAAAAAAAAAAAAAAAAAAACTTTAAAATGCCACAGGACCTCTGTTTGTTTGTTCCCCCCCTCTTTCCTGGTTTTCATGAGTCTGAGTTGATGTATAAATGGTGGGTTACTCTTCAGTAACCATCCTTCTTTGAGATGGGCTGCTCAGATCCATGCAGTAATAGGTGTCTCCGTGCTGGAGCGCTGGATTGGTTGCAAAAACTTTGTTCTAGCCTGTCAGGAGAGGGGAGGTGGCCACTGCCCCTCGCGCCACCCATGGCTATATATACAGCCACCTCCTCCCCCCCTCCTCAGTTCCTTAGTCACCAACTCCAGAAGCAGGGATGTAGGGGAGGGACCTCAGTGGATCAGAGCAGCCCATCTCGAAGAAGGACAGTTACTGGTGAGTAACCCACCGTTCTTCGAGTGCTGCTTGGATGCATTCAGTAATAGGCTACTACTAGCCATGCTGTTTGGACGGCGGGTGGAGTTGGTACTTCCACTTACAGCACAGCAACAAGCCCTGTAAGGTAGAGGCCCCACAGCAGGGCGTTCGCTGAAGACAAGAGGTGAACTGGCCCTGGAGGCCCCGAAGAAGCAAGGGCTGAGGGTTGACCAGAACAGGGCAAAACTGAACCGCCGAGGCAAAGCGCATACATGGGTCGGCAAAGTCACTGGAGCTGGAGAAAAGGGGCGCAGCCTAAGAAGACAAGTTATGCGGGTGTCCTGCCCAGGAGGAAAAACATGGAATGTGATCAATAGACTATAATGTTTGGACTAGGTCGTGTCACGTGGCCTTGAAGGAGAACACTGAAGCTGGCCGACGAGACTAGCCGTATGTTTGCGTCTCTCAAAGAACAAGAAAGGGTGGGCTCAGGGCACTCGAAGGTTTTGCAGGAGCCCCATAGTCATGGACTGAGCTGGCGACTACTGAGTACGCGAGGAGAAGTAAGGGGATGGCCATGCCCCTTATCTAGGATGCAGCCAAGCACACCGTCTGGCCAAGGGGAGGGAAGGATACAAGGTTGTGAGGTGGGCTCGAGAGCAACTGAGAAGACCATGGGACACCAGCCATGATGTATAGAGTCGAGCCAAGCAGGATGGGCCTACGGTATGCTAATTCACGACCTGGTAGCGCAGGACCACATATTTCAGCTAAGCTGGTACCACGACCAGCCTCTCTCAGGAGAGAGGCCCCGAAAAGGTACTGACTGCACGGTGGCCTGAGGCAATATTGGCGAAAAGACCCGCCTTCTAAGGGCTGTGGGAAGCTAGGATGTAAGGTAGGGGCCCTGTTGGTCTAAGCTATGGGGTTTGCCTCAAAGCTCTCACTAAGCGTGAGGGGAAGGAAAAAGGGATGACAGAGAACTCCTACTACCATCTAGACAGCCCCTTGGAGACCGAGAAATTGAAGGAGGGTCGAGAAGGACTGCAGACTCAGCATCTAAGGTTCATTCCTGGGGGAGAATGCTACCACTTTGCCATGCTAGGGTGGAAGACTCTTCAATACATGGATAGTAAAGAACTCCACTGCCAAGGAAGGGTCCTTCTTGAGCTAGAGAATGGGCTGTAATAAGGTGGCAGGTGCCGGATCTGGCGGCCACCTCGGGATCAGAGAACCTAACGAAGTTTTCTCCCCGGGGAGGACCCAAGGACGAATAAAAAGGGGGGGTATAGCCCCAACTGTTATATGTTGTGCAGACTGTGTTCTGTGTGTCACGCCATCATAACGGCCATGGGAGCAAGTGGGTCCTTAAGAAGGGAAAAAGGGGCCTGCAGAAGTGCCTGGCGTTGCCAGTACGTATGGGGAAAATGCTGTGGCATAGTGGGATGGTCGTGCAGGGGCAGGCTGGAAAAGGGGGAAGGGGCCCATGCTAGGGAGTAAGGCCATAGGCCAAGGGTTGACACAAGTGCCCTGGAAGCAGGGAACCTTCTGTCTGCTGTAGAGAACTGTCCAGGGGGCAGAGGCTACCGAGGCGGAAGCCGCAAGGGGGGGCACTCTAAGGGATAGACCTTACGCAGTTTCCCCACCTATGGTACACAGCGAGGTAATTTCCCTTCAGGGTTTAAAAAAGGTGACCCTGGCCATACTTTGAGGTCGGGGAAGTGTGGGCTATCTTGGAGGTGGTAAACCAAAGCAAGGGTTCCCGAAGCGAGCCCCTGGTTCCCACTAGATAACCATAGGGCAGAAACGTGGAACCGTACGAGGGTGGAAAGCAGGGGGGCTGTGCCTGGGGCCCGTGCAGGGGTAAAAACCCTCTGTAAAGGTCCCTTCCCGATAAGGTAGATATCCAGGTAGCTGAATACCACACAGAAGTGTCCCCTTAATGCGCAGAGGAAGGGTCTTGTCGAAAAAAGGGGGGGGGAGTTGGTCACAGTGCAGAAGACGGTGGTGTGACCTGGGGCATCCCCTCCCCTTCCCTGGAGTGAGGGGGCCTACCTGGGACACGCGTCATGGCCACAGGCAGAGTCCTGTTGCGAGTAGGCTTCGGATGTGCACATCTCGGAGCCCTGCCGCAGCTGGGCTACAATGAGATGCATCTGCATCCCTCGACGAGGGGTTAGGGAGGGAGCACGATGGGGAGTATTCGGGAAAGGAGGGTTGTTAAGAGTAGGAGAGAGGCGGCTTTTGTCCTCAGGGAAGTCGCTGATTAAGGATGGGGGGGGTGACTACGGTATTGGGATACCGGCACCATAGGTGAGCGTCATACATTGTCAACCTCAGCGTCCCGATCGAAGCTTTGGTCCCATGATCAAGGGAAGGAGAGATCAATGTGGTTCCTCGCAGACCTATCTTCCCTATGGGGAAAGAAGGGAGACAGTGGCGCTGTGGGGGCCCCCCACCCCCCCAAGGGTAAAGAGGGTAATGGTCAGAGGGGCTCCTCCCTGGGGAGGGGTGACCGAAGACCCTCGTTCTGCCGTGAGTGAGGTGAAAAGGGGGATAAAGGGAAGTTGTCCCACCCAGGGAATTGGGAAGCTAAGTCGGGGGGTCGGTCCGGGAGGGAGGAGGCCAAAATATTTGGCTTCTCCTCGGAGATCCCAGGCTGTACCCGCCATGGAAAGGGTTTCCGGGAGGAACAGAGGGTTTCCCTCAAAAGACAGGTCAAGGACTGCCTGCTGAGTGTCGGGAGGCACTCTAGCCTCCCTGAGCCATGCTACCCTACGGAGGGTAACCGCCGAGGCCATGGTACGAGCCGCGGTATCCACTGCATCACGGGCTGACAGAAGGAGTTCTTGAGATATTATGTCGCCTTCCTCCAAAAAGGCATCATACTCATCCCTGGCCTCGGGCAGGAGCATATTCCTAAATCTCCCAAGGGATTCCCAGACATCCGCAACTACCTATTCATAGCCTGGTTGTTTGCCACCCGCAGTTGGAAAGCCAACAAGGAGTACACCTTGCAGCCTAACAAATCCAATTGCCTGGTCTCCCTGGAGTCAGGGAGGGGGTCCCTGGGGGGTTCTCCGGCCCCCCTTGCCATCTGGATCACATCCCTGGGGGGGACTGGGTGGCCAGTGAGCGAGGGGTAGTCTGATTTGGATACCTGATATTTCATGCTCGCCATATCTGAAACCGGGGGGACAGAGCTTGGACTTTGCCACCGGGAGCGTGCAAGGTCCCACATGCTCGGGTGGGGCGGGATTGCTAGAGGCGCTGTGGAGATGAATGCCAGTCCAAACAAGATGTCAGGGGCTCCACCTCCATACCTAAGTGGGCTGTGGCCTGGCGCAACAGATCAAAGTGTGCCGGAAGGTTGCCCATGAAGGACTCTGGTGCTGGAGACGGCACGGCACCGGGGGTCTGCCGCGGGGGGGGGGGGGGGGGGGCACTCAGACCACTCTTGTGGTCAAAATAGGAAGGGTGACGGGGCTGATGTGCAGCGTTGGGGCCATTTGGAGCCCATAGAAGGTCCCTCTTCCAGGCTGGAGGCAGGGGATGAGGATCGGGATTTCTGGTCTGGCACCGTTGGCGGAGTGGTGCCCGCCCCCACCGGGGAGGGAGGCGGGGGGCTGGACGGCGAGGGTGAGCATCCCATGTGAACCCAGGCCTTTGAAATGAAGGCCGGTTTGCCACTTCTGATTGGGAGTTGGGTAGGTGGGGTAGGAAGGAGCAGCAGGGCTCGGGCTGCTTCCACCGCTTCTGGGTTGGATGGGACAAGAAGTGACTCCGCACGAGTCGTGGGCAAGTCCTTGCTAGGGGAGGGTTTTTGTTCCCCCGGTACCGGACTTCGCGGTGCTGAGGGTGGGGTTGTCCGGTGCCGAGGTGATGTCAGCACCAGTGACGCTGGGCTGTACTGTACCATTGGCACCGGAGATGACATGGTGTTGGTGCCGGGCTGGCTGAAGGTGACCTTGATCGGTGCCGACGTGCCGAGACAGTGGCCACCGTTGGTATGGTGCCATGTAGGCTCTGGCGCCAAGCTGGGTCTCGGTGCTGGGCTCTCACCCGAGGCCTCGGGTGAAGGGTGTCAAGCCTCCTCCGAGGCTAGGGTGCGGTGTCGCTGTTCCTTCTCTTTAATTGTTCGAGGTTTAAAGGAGAGACAAATGGAACACGCTAAGACCAAGCGGTCTTTGCCCAGGCACCTGAGGTGCTTCCCATAGGGGTCGTCCCAGGGGAAGGCCTTGCTGCACTCGGCACAGGGTTTGAACCCCGGCATCATCGATGTGATGTTCCTGTCCAGTGTTGGGCTCTCGTGGTGGAGGTAAATCCACAAGGGAGATGTGCCCTGCCGGACACCGAATCCAATGAAGCGACAGGCTGCTTGCGATTAGCAAAGAGCGGACGTTCCAGATCCAACGGGCAAGGAGGAAGAAATGAAACTGAGGAGGGGGCGAGGGGGCGGCCGTATGTATAGCCGTGGGTGGCACGAGGAGCGGTGGCCGCCTTCCCTCTCCTGACAGGCTAGGACAGAGTTTTTCTGACCAATCTTATGCTCTGGCACGGAGACACCTATTACTGAATGCATCCGAGCAGTGCTCAAAGAAGAATATTACTTCTACTGAGTTTCTGAGCTTCAGCAACAGAGTTATGCCCTTGAAATAGTATATCGAAGTGGTGCCAGAGAAGTGAGCTGTTTCTTTTACCTAAAAATGGCATGAAATTCTACACTATGTGCATTGGAAGAAATCCTGTCCCTGTTGTATGGTAAAACACTCATTGTCTTAAATGGAGCCAGTATTTCCCTCTTAACTATATAACTTCAGGCTTCCCATGGTTTGAACCTAACAACTGCTCTGATTTGTTGTTACCGTATGACCTGATCCTATGTTTTACACCCCCTTGCATTTATTTTCATTCCATTCTGTAAGTTCACCCATCTTCGAAGCATCTGAGGAAGTGGGATTTTTTCCCACGAAAGCTCATGCGAAAAATAAATCTGTTAGTCTTAAAGTGCCACATGACTCCTTGTTTGTTTGTTTTTTTTCTCTTAGGTATAGAAATTCTCATATTTTTTTAAACCATTGTAGGACTTGTTTTTAAAAATAACGCATTGGCATTTTTCACATTTTGTTATACATACTGCATCACAGTTGAATGTATGTATGTTTGGGGTAGGGGGAGGGAGGGTTAAGTGTGCATGTCAAGAAGCATGTATATTCAGCTGTGTTTGAAGTAGAATAATTGGTGAAATGTGAAGTGTTGTGTAAATCTTTCACTCAAATGTTATCAGCACTGAAAACAAAGTTTTCTGCTTCATATAACTTCTAGGCTTCACCTTTTTTTATCTTTTTTCCTGTGGCTTAATGTAACATGTTGGCTTTTGGAGGCAGAACAGAATGGCAGAATGCAGGAGAAATAAGTGGTTGCTAATACTGCAGGTCACTTAAATATTTCTATAATTTGAAATAAATTAATAGGAATCATGTGCTAATTGCCTGGTGTTTTCAGAAAGGAAGAATTACAAAAGATGTGAATGAAGCTGAGCCCACTAAATTTCAAAAATACTGTTTTCTGAACTATTTCATTGGTGTCTATTGTTGAGAAATAAACAAATGATATGTCATGTTGTCAAAGTTACCAGTGCCTCATTTGTATCAATGTTTGTAACTGAAAATACGGGTAACCCTTCTAAGTGCATTTGAAAGAGAATTATGGATATAGCAGAGGATGTCTTTGCTATTTGTTGATTTTGGGGGGGGGACACCAGTCACTCTATTAATTATCATCGTAGAGATTGGCGGGAAAATACCTTTTGTGCCTGGGAGGATAATTTTTTTAATAGCAGCTGTGTAGAAAGTCATGTCCATGCTGAGCTCCACGTTTTAGGAAAGAGACAAATTGGAGACAGCCTAGAAGAAAGGAACAAAAAAATGATAAAAGGTTTAGAATATCTGTCCTGGGAGGAAAGCTTTAAAAAAAAAAAGGGGGGGGGGGGGCCAACAAAACCCACCGGGCATGGTTAGTCTGGAGCGGTGGGGGGATGACTGAAGGAGTACCTGGTAACAGTCTTCCAATATCTTGAGGGCTGTTATAGAGAATGTCAATCAGTTTTTCTCTGTCCATTAATGGTAAGGCGAGAAGTAATGGGCTCAGTCTGCAGCAAGAGAGATTTAGCTTGATATTAAGAAAACATTCTACTACGTGGAGAGTAAAAATCTGGAATAGGCTTTCAAGGGAAGTTTTGGAATCCAATCCCTGGAGGTTTTTAAGAACAGGTTGGACAAATACCAATCTAAGTTGACTTGGTTCTGCCTTAGTACAGGGACTAGACTTGGCCTCTGGAATTCCCTTGCAGCCCTGCATTTCTATGGTCAGAAACTTTGTCTGTAAATTTCTAGTACTAGAGAGGAAAAAACAAATTCTCTCTTTCATCTCCTGCCTTGTGAAGTGTTGTTTCTTCGGTATAAGTGAAATCCTGATTCCACTGAGGTCAATAGTTTTTCCAGTGACTTCAGTGGAAAAACTGGTTTCACTTTATATCTTCAGATCTCATTTATATTATAGCATGCATTTTAAAAGTGCTCTGGCCCAAATTTTTAAGAATCACTAATGATTTTTGGATGTCTGGAATTTCGATTGCTCAGTACAAAAAACCTTAAAAGAACTTTTGATCTTCAGAGAGCAGATGTTCAATGGCTTTTGAAAATCATGCCCCATTACAGGGCATCATGTTGAAAACCCAGTATCACTAGAAATATTTCAAAATTTTGCCGTGTGTGCGCACATTGTCAGCCAAATTCAACATACTGCTTGTGTTGAGCTGTCATCTTTTTCCCTAGTGTTTTGGTAAAGCTAATCAATGCTTGTTTGTTAACTCAGGTAGATTAAGATTGCAGCATGCTGCCTTGTTTCTCTTCCAGTAGGGAAAACTAAACTAAACAAAAACTAAACTAAACAGCCTACTGTGATCTGAACGACCTTAGGTTTCTTTACTGTACTGTAGATTGCCTCAGAAATAGCTTTCAAAACTTGCGAAATTGACAGTCACTGCCTTCTTTCTTGTCAGATATGGGGTTCCTAGAAATGTGCAGGCAAATCTCAGCTTTGTTATATTAACCGAAACAAAACACAGTTTCCAATTCTTTTTGCTGTGTAAAGATGTAATTAAAATATTTTTAAAAAGGCATTGGATTGCAAGTCTGAACAACTACTCACAGCTAGTCTCTGGCATATATGAAAACTCTGGCTCTAAGTTCCTTGTTTTTTCTTTTTTAAGAAGACCCACAGATCATTTCATGGCTGTGGGAACTAGTGTCATAAAGTTCACCACTCATGGCACTAACCTACCTGCCTGGAATGCATACTTGCTCTCAACAGCACGTGGTAAAACATCATTAACCTGCATGGCTGCGGGATTTCTGCATTTCCTCCCTCTGTGAAATGGAGAAAATACTTGCCTGTCTCACCGGTAGAGGAAGGTGCTTTTGGATCCTCATCTGGAATGTTTGTATAAGCACTTGCATCGATAATTTCTATATTATCGGGGGATATAAAAATATGGAAGCAGGAGTGGCATGTTCTTCCCCCTTTTTGCTAAAAACAGAAGGAGAGGTCTTCTCATAATTTTCGATAAGCAGTACTTCCTCATCACTCCCCATCCCGGAAACACATCATTCTGTGTCGGTGGACTTTTAACCCCTGTGTGTTACATAGGGGAAACGGGCAGCATCAGAGAGAGACCTTACTCATTTCACTCATATCAGTGAAAAATGTCACTTGAAGAGGTGCGTGGTACTCAATTGCTATGCAGTAGTGCAAGGGTGGGCAAAATTGGCTTACAGCTAGGTGCCAGCAATTTTACTTTTGCTCATCAGAGGGTGCTCCTCCATTACATTTCTGCAGCAGAGCTAGGCAAGAGGCTACTGAAACTGGTCGCCATGGCAATGAGAAACATACATTTGTTGAGGCCTGTAGTAGAGGCATCACAACCACCTTGCTGGATGTCTGCAGTGGAGCCAGCTCTTCTGTTGAGCAATCACTGTGATCTCTAGCCAGGATGGAAACAGTTTGTTAGTATAATAGGCATATGTTGTCTAGACCAAGGTTTCTCATTCTGAGACCAGGGACCAGTTTGCTGCCTCCTTAAACTGTGTCAAGATCTCAGGGACTGGCACTGGTCCATGGACCAGTTGTTGAGAAACATTGTCTAGAGAAGTAGGCATGGTACCATGACATGCTTAGCAGCATGGAATTTGAATTTTAACAGCATTTCTAATCTTGATTATTTTAGTGGCTTTAGAGAAGCCTGCAAATATTTCTCTTTGTCTTCTAGGGACTGATTCGTCACTGCCTTTCACTTTCTGTACTTGCTGACACCCGTGCAAGGGCATCATAAGAAGTTGTAGCAATTTACACTGACTTTGCATACATGTAAATGATTGCACAAGATACAAGGGAGTGAAGAACCATGTCCAAGGACTGTAAAGTAATTTCCAGCAACAGGGATGGTTGATTAGAGTTTTATTTTAAAAAATAAAAGTTGTGGAAGTACTAGAATTCACCAGAATCCATATGCCTCTCTCTAGCCTGGGTAGCTCCTCTCAACTTTAAAACCAAAATAACTTCCTTTTTCACTTCAATGTTTTTCTGGTATGTTGTTTTCTAGGTAGTTTTTAAGCAAAACTGATAAAAACAAATTGTGTTTATAGAATCATAGAAATTGGAAGGGACCATGAGAGGTCATCGAGTCCAGTCTTCTGCACTCATGGCAGGACCAAATACCATCTTAAACCCTCCCTGACAGCTGTTTGGAAGTTTTTAAGAGCAGGTTAGACAATGATGGAGAGCCCACAACCTGCCTAGGAGACTTATTCCAGTGGTTGGTCACCTTGACAGTTAGCAATTTTTCCCTAATGTGCAACCTAAACCTCCATTGTTGTAATTATAAACCCATTGCTGCTTGTCCTCTTAGCAGCAGTTAGAGAACAATTTTTGTCCCTCCTCATAACCTTTTAGGCTCTAGAAAACTGTTATGTCCCATCTCAGTCTCCTCTTTTCCAGACTGAACAAACCCAGCTCTTTCAATCTTCCCTTATAAGTCAAGTGTTCCAGCCCTTTAATTATGTACTCAACATGCCTTTTGCCTTTGCAGGACTCGAACCTGGAACTTTCAGCACTATACAGCCATCTCTCACTTGGCTATAGGACTTATTGTATTAGCTGGCAAGAGGAGATTGCTCTCCTCCTAGAGAGGGTTCATGGGAGGCTGATTCTGTGTACTGGGCTGAGAGGGGTGGCTGAGGGAAGCCTGGCTCTGAAAGAAGAGAGGTGAAGGAGTTCTTGCCCCATATAGTTCCTAAGCAGAAGGACAGGATGAGAAGTGGATATTAGGGCCATGTATTGGGTCTGAGGGAACATAGTTGCAGGGTTCACAAAGTTAAGCACTCAGAACCTAAGAAATGCCTGATTTATGGTTGCCAGAACAACTTTAATTGGTTGTGTTATAGTATGGACTTCAGTTTTGCATTCACACTTCGGGGACCTGGGAAAAAACTGCTTTATTCAATGATCAGGATGGACACACAGAGAGGCAAAGTTAAAGTTGCATGAGGGATTATGCTTTTATCATCTTTCATCTGCTTAATTATGAAGCCTGAATAGCTTTCTTTTTAAAACAGCTTTTTAAAGTGTGAAATGTAGTGGGGCTTGGTTATTGGTTGTGTGGGTGTGTCTGTTGTTGTTTTGGGGGAGAGGGGGTCCTGTTTTCATTTTACCTGTTCTTCTTAACTTTCTAAGGTAAAGATAATCAAGTGATGGCAAGGTCCTCGGTAGTAAAAGGGAGCTGTTTATAAAGAATTTCTTGCTACTGGAATGTGTTTACAGCTCGTTAGGCTAATCCATAAACAGTCAGTATTCCC
Organism: Podocnemis expansa; assembly: GCA_007922195.1. Lineage (NCBI taxonomy): Eukaryota > Metazoa > Chordata > Testudines > Podocnemididae > Podocnemis > Podocnemis expansa. The sequence goes on from ML681998.1 coordinate 566,028, forward strand.
ATCAGCAGTGTGAAGGCCACTGATGAGAAAGGAGGTTGGCGGAGGATTGGAGAAGAGCCCAGAACACACTGTTGGAGATGGTGGGGTGCTAAAAATAAAAGGCAGGAGATGCAGCCAGGAGGAAGGAGGTTGCAAGGTTCATTGTGCATGGTTTTGTGTCTGAAAACTTTCACGCAGAGCCACTTTATAGATGCAGCTTGGATGGCAGCTGCCTAGAGCAGTAAGCTTTCCGAAGGTAATGTTAGATCTATCTAAACAAAGAACTGGAGGCTTTGGATCAAGTTTAGCGTTGCTTAACTCCTACGGAAGTCGATATAAATTGCAGTCTCTTAGTTCAGGGTCTAATTTGGCACAAACTAGTATTGTCTTTTCAAGAAAACAAAACAAAAAAGTCTGTTCTTGGCAATAATTTATGCTGCAGGATAAATTTGGCTTATTTAAACAATCTTTATTCTTTGAAATAGGAAACATCTAATTAGCATTTGTCAAACAAATCACACAGACCTTGAAACCAGTGTGATTTGGGTGTGGATTGTTAGGCTCAACAGGCAGTGATCAATGGCTCAGTGTTTAGTTGGCAAGTGGAGTGTCCCGGGGCTGGTGCAGAGACTAAGTTTTTTTCAACATTTTCATTAATGATCTGAAAGATGGGATGGATTTTGTCCCCAGTAAGTTTGTAGATGACAGTAAGCTGTGGGAAGTGGCAGATATGCTGGAGGGCAGGGGTAGGATATAGAGTGACCTAGACAAATAAGAGGACTGAGCCGAAAGAAATCTAATGAGGTTCAGCAAGGACAAGTGTCCTGCACTTAAGGTGGAGAAATCCCATGGCCTGCTATAGATTGCAGACTAACGGGTTAGGCAGTGGTTCTGCAGAGAAGGACCTGTAGTTACAGCGGACAGGGTACTCGTGAGTCAACGAGATGCCCCTGTTGCCAAGAAGACTAATGGCATTTTGGGCTGCATTAGTAGGAGCGTTGCCAGCAGAGTGAGGGAAGTGATTATTCCTTTTTGTTCAGCACTGGTGAAGCCATATTTGCAGTATGATGTCCAGTTTTGGGTCCCCCACTTCAGAAAGAGTATGGACAAATTGGAAGAAGTGTAGTGGAGAGCTACAAACTATGTTCCCTCTAAGCTGTGCGCATGTGCGTGCACACATAGGTCACGAAACCTGCGCACAGCAAAATAAAGCCTGCACAAAAAATTAAACAGTGCTAATATCTTTATACCACTTTAAGAAAGCAGTTTCAAGTAGCATGTTTCAAATAAGGTTTTGTAATTTATCAAACCATTTCCATCACCATATCAAAATAAAATTTAGATATTATTTGCATCATACACGCTTGCTTTGTTGTGCTCACAAGTTTGACCACACTTACTGGAGTGCGCACAAATTTGGACACCAGTTCCAACAATTTGCACAAAAGAATCTTTGTGCACACAGCCTATGAGAAATTAGAGGGAACATTGGCTACAAAAGTGATCAAGGGGATGGAACACATGCCTCTCAAGGAAAGATTGAGGGAATTGGGCTTGCTTAATCTGCAGAAGAGAAGAATGAGGGAGGGATTTGGTAGCAGCCTTTAAGTGTTCGAAAGGGAATTCCTGCGAGAATGGAGGTGGGCTGTTCTCAGTGCTAGTAGATGATAGGAAAAATGGTTTCAAGTTGCAGTTCAGGAGGCCTAGGTTAGATATCAGGAGAAGCTTTTTCACTAGGAGGGTGGTGAACCACTGGAATGGTTTGCCTAGAGAGGTAGTGGAATTGCTGTCCCTAGAGGTTTTTAAGATACGGCTTGACAATGCTTTGGCTGGGTTGATTTAGTTAAGATTGGTCCTGGTTTGAGCAGGGACTAGGACTAGATGGTCTCCTGAGTTTCCTTGCAACCCTAATCTTCTGTGATTCTGTATGAGCCTTCTGAAGTGCCGTGGTGGTTTGTGAGTTCAGATTCAGCAGTATTCTAGGAGAGCTAGTGATATTGTCTTAGTGACTCCATCAAGAAGGGACTCTGTGAAAGAGAGAGAGCACAGGATGATTCTTGGAGCCCTTATGACTGGGATGGAGACACACTAAATTTAAAAACCAGCTAATGGTATTTTGGTTGTTAATCTTGTCATCCGGGAGGTGCACGGCAGTACCCTCAAAGCCAACGGCTAGTATCATCTGCTGGGTCAGGTAGCCTGCCTCTTCTGTAGCAGTGGTAGGGCTCTGACCCTCTGAAATCTGAGTTCCAATGGTATTAGGAAATAGTCCTTCCACTTCTGGACCGAAATAAAATAGCATCTTCCTTGCTGCTCTGGAAGATTATGGAGAGGAGTAAACAGGATGCTAATCTTTCCTTTCCATATCCTGCAGTACACTCATAAGAAGGGGCTGTGGTAATTCACCTAAGCTTTTTAATGAACAAAAGCACTTACAAGATCTGAGTATATTAACCATCTTATTTAGGAACTATAAAGCTAATCACTACTCTCTATAGGCCACTTTTTCAAAGGCTCCTCAACCCACTCTCCATTAGGACGTGTACTGTTGTTTGTGAGGGCATTTTTATGCACTTGTTTGTGCACATCCCATCATCTGTGCACACAGGTTATTATGTATGCTATTTCACACAAATTAGGACTAGATTTTCAAACTCTGGCCCTATGCAATTGCCCAGTAAAAAATCAGTTCACAGAGTTTCTTGAGCTAATTCTTGATATTGTGATGTGCCTTTGAAGGGAGCTTCATGGGCTAGGATTGAGAGCTTGTCCTGCAGAAAAATGTTGTTAGTTTTAGATAAGTAACTTTTTTCTTTGTATGCATACAAAATGCTGGTTGTGCACAGATCTTTTTTTTTTTTTAAATAGCCCATCTTTTAAAAGGTTGAGTAGTTATTTCATGCTTGGCTGAGGCCAGTGCACAGTGTGAAAATCAAGGAAGTTTTGTTCAGGTTTTTTGTTGTTGTTGTCCTTTCTTGCACCACAGTACCTTTGTTTGGCTTCCTCTTGCTTCTAACTGAAACATTACTGAAACTATCCTGTTTAAAAAAATTTGGTCTCAATTTTGCTGAAAAGTGTGACAATAATAGATATAGTTGAAGCTCAGTCTTCACATCATTGACCCAACACTGATTAATTCTCTGTAGTTCTCCAGAATTCACAGAAGCTCTTGTTTGCACTGGTCCGTAGGGGATTCCTCTTGGTACTGATGCCCGGTGTTTTGTGTTCACAGAATGAAATTTATCTGTTTAAACTACAGGTGAAATCCACAGACTGTAATTTAATGCAACTACTCATTAAACATTTGTGTGTGCAAGTTGTTTCTTGGTTTCCATCTGTTATCAGCGCACAAAAACTTGTCAGCATTGTTAATGAGGCAGTTTGATTTAATACCATTTAGAACAGGGGTCTCAAACTCAAATCACCATGAGGGCCGCATGAGGACTAGTACGTTAGCCTAAGGGCCACGCCACTGAAACCTTTTCATACAACGATATTGCAAATATTGGTAACAATAGTGTGGTTGCAGGCTGCTGGAAATAACTTTAGGGGCCTCATGCGGCCTGCAGGCCACATGTTTGAGACCATTGATTTATAAAATGTAGGATTCCCAGAAGTCTTGTGCTATGCCCTCAGTATCATGCCATTATCTTAAATAAATAAATATTTTTTAAAAAAAATGAATGTTGGATTTTTATTAGTTATCTCATTTCAGGTTTATGTTTTAAAACATATCTGCAAATATAAAGGCTAGACTTAAAAGACTGTTTGTTTTATCTGAAACCTGAAATTCTTCTGTAATTATAGAGAAAAGAATCTGGGCTTAAAGAATAATAGCAGATTTCATAAGCCTTATGATAAAATGGTAGGAGTTCACCATACTAAAAAGGGCTCTATCAAAGTTGTAATTTGAGTGGGTAACTGAAGAAGATTCAGTTTCAAACCAGGTAACTCTTCCAAGGGATGCAGTTAGACTATGTCTACACCTAAAATCTTAGTTCAGACTTGGTTAGTTTGAACTGAGTACTTCAAAGTTAGTTCGAACTAAACATGATTTTTTAGTTTGAACTAACTTTTTAGTTTGAAGTTGCCTCTTTTTCTTTAGTTTGAACTAAAGAAAGCATGGATAGTTCAAACTAGCATGTCTCCATTGGGCTAGTTCAAACTAAAAATGCAAATGAGTTCAAACTAACCGTTTGAGCTAACTAGTTTGAGCTAACCTTTGATTAGTTCAAACTAATTTTTTTGTTTGTTTTTTTTTGTTTGAACTAGCCAAAGGCTAGTGTAGACAGGGTCAAATTAGCCCAGACTAAGCTTGCTTAGTCCAGACTAATTTTGTGGTGTAAACATAGCTTTACTGACCTGTAAAGCTTCTTCCCCAATCAGACCATTACACAACACTCAAACTTTCCAATCAGTTGAGAAATGGAGACTGCATTTTAATCCCTGTGGATCTTCTTTCTTCCCCCATTTATTCTGATCCCCTTTCTTCTCTGGGTAACTTGGGAAGAGATCAGACAGAATGCTCTGTAGGAGGTGACCTTCCTTTGAAGGCTTCTGCCTCCCTGATGGGGGGGGGGGCACAAATTACAAAACTGTTGTTTGAGCCTGATTCATGGTAAATAATCTCACTTTAATATGAATATATTTGAAGGATAAGTACTTTTCACTTCTAGATGAAAGAATGATTTTGTGCCTCTCAGGGAATCCATCAGATTTGTTGGCTAACCACATCCACTCACACTTGCCAAGCCGGCTCACTGGGGAAATATATTGGATACCATGATTACAGGGAACTCCACCACAAGTCTGCTGTTCTGTCTTTATGTGGCTGAAGCAGCCCACTATCCTTGCTGCCCGCTTTCCTCAGAGAAGCCTAAGATTGTGGCTCTTGAAGACTGCCTTCCCTTCTGACTGACTCTCATCTCTTATGTTTAAAAAAAAAAAAAAAAAAAAGCAAGGAGTCTTGTGGCACTCAAAGTGGGATTTTCTCCCACAAAAGCTCATGCGATAAATAAATCTGTTAGTTTTTAAGTGCCACAAGACTCCTTGTTTTTGCTTTACTAGACTAACACAGCTGCCCCTTTGGAACATCTCTGATGTGCAGCCTGCCAAAGACAGGCAGGGCAATGAACCTCCGCAGGGGATTTCAAACATGGTCAAAGTGACTGTGCCCTGCTCTGCCACTTCATTTCATTCTCTCTGGCTGCTGCTCAACCTAGAACAGTGAGGTGGGTCAGCAGAACCTTGTATTTCTAAAGCTACCGTATTGTAACAGCACTGAATTAGCATTGAAACAAAACAACCCCAAGCAAGCAGTTAAAAAAAATCCCTAATATGCACATCCCTGCAGCAGCACTAGCTCATGGTACACCAAACCCTGTCTGTGCCAGGATGAGAGCAATCAACAATTGACAGGGTAGTGCCACTTAGGCGCTACCTGAAGGAGATGGCCTCAAAAAGCAAACACAGCTGGGACAGGAGCGAATAGCTATAATGACATTGTAATTAGTGCTTTGCAGTGGGAGGAGATAAAATATGCCAAACTCTGTCCCAGAGCTCTTATACTGGCATATTCCATATTGATTCACAGTCTGCAGTGATTTCAGAAAGAATTTTTCTACTCTATAGATTTTTTTATTTTTAATTTTATTTTATTTTTAATCTTCAACCATAGGTCTTTTCTGACGATTCTCTGCTAGGCAGTGCTCAGGAGAACAGATTATAATAAAAGGATACTTTCTCTGTTTCCCCATATTGAAATATACAGTGCTCTCACTGACATTTGCCAGCTTTCCCATGAAAAGATGTGGTCAGCTCGGGACATGTATTTCTTTGCACTTGCAGTAGAGGGAATGTTTTGAATTTTGCAAATGCTGGGATCATTATTTTGTTATAAATGGCAAGATTTTCAGAGTGACTACTGCTTACTGTTACAGTGAGAGCCTTACTGGTCCATTACTGAGTAGTAGTATTGTTAAAAATGGCTCTAAAAACATGCACATTCTAGAAAATTATTATTTCATCAGGAAGTCCTAAGTAGGCTAAACTGTTGCTTAGCAACAGAACAGGCAGACTTTAGAATTTAAAGCAGCCAGTGAGCAAATGGGAACAAAAAGCAAGTTTGATTGAAACCTTGCAAGTGAAAGACTCCAACTAACAAGGAAAGTCTGAGTTAGAGCATTCACACTGTGTGTGTGTGTGGGGGGGGTATATATTTACCATACTAGGAGGATTCTGGGTTGCAGTGTTGTTGCTACGTCACATAAAAGCTAAAATAGGTACTGTCAAATTGTATCCTCTTATAATTTCTAAAGAATACTTAGAACAAGGTCAGATTATCTAATTGCTAGAGAAGCTAATTGAAATGTAAAGTAAAAGTTAAATGCCTGCCACAGAAAAATAAGCTAAGAAAGTTTCAGTTGTCATTGAGTCTGTGTGTGAAGGGATTGTGATTTTTGTGAGGCTTATATGGTTTTTCATAATCTTTTAAATTCGGTTTTAAAACTACATGGCTCCATTCACCAAAATTGGACTTTGTAGAGGAATATCTTAATGTCATGGATTTCCCAGTAAACCAAATAGTATTTATCTTGTCAGATTCTGGAAGTATGCAGGTCCTCTTGAGTGTATTCTTGGTAAACTCTATATTAGACACCAAATATCAAAGATGAACACAAGAGGCATCTAATGTCTGCCTAAAGTGACAGAGAACTTCTTTGCACATTTTTTTTAATTCAGAGAATGGGTGGAGGAATGGGGAGAAAACAAAACATCTCTGCTTTGGAACTCCTAGCAGTTTATCTTGCTAGTAAAGCCTCCAATCTTGATAAGCAGCTCCTTTTGCTGCTCCAGATGAAACAGCTCTTCTGCTCTGGGCACTGCTACACATGCCTGAACAGTGAATCAAAGGGCTGATCTGGATTTTAAAAGGTCACCAAATGCTATCAGTTGCTTTATAGCATTGGAGCGTTAAGGGGGAGCCTGCCCCCAAAACAATTCTGTGGCATGGTTTTCACACAAGAAAAATTACTAGAACCTTGCTGGTCACAAGTGTCTTTAAACATATTTATGGTGCTATAATTTCCACCCTGCAAATTACAGACACTAATTGTGCAAGTTAGAATAGCCACGACAGTCTCCATTCCCTTAAAATCTATTTGTTCATGAATTAACCATTAAAGTGGACTGCAGAGTTGAAGATTAATCAGCCTGTACACTCTTTCTTTGCCTCCCCCTATTTGCTTTTAACTTTGCCACTGTTCTGATATGCTGTAGGCCGGTGGTTCCCAACCTATGGTCCATGGGAGTGAGGGGGAGAGAGAATTACTGCAGGTAAATGTACTGTGAGAAGTTCAATGTTTTTGTGAGTGAACATAATTAATTATAAGAAATAGTTGTGTTTTCAATACTCCTTGATATATATTTGACTCCCATCAATCGTATAGGCTATGTTAAAAATGTTTAACATGATTTGCTTGCGTGGTGGTCCACAAAAACTTTTGATGATGCTGTAGTGGTCTGTGTAAAGGAAAAGGTTGGGAACTGCTGCTAGAGACCAGTTTCACAGCACGCAGATGTGATTCTCCTCCTCCTTATGCTGGAATAATTCATGAGTAATGCCACTGAATTTAATGCATTCATAATTTATTTAGAAATATCACCAGTGCAAGTGTGAAAAAGGCAAGCCTATTATATCTTTTCTTTGTGCATAGCTGAAAAATTAAGAGAAAGCAAAATATATTGTTAGTGCCAAATCTGTCAGGTGGCCATCAATGGAAAACCTCTCCTTTATTTCATTGGGAATGAGATTTGGTTCTTAGGACTAGATTGTGTCGGCTAGGCAAAGTCCCTGTTAAGGGTTAGGCACAACCTGATTTTTAATAAATGGGGTGCAACCTTTTAATATCATTGTAATTGGCAAACATTGTAATGTCACCTTAAAATGGTTTTCTGTGGTATTAGACTTTGTAGGTGAATCCTCAACACTTCTCTGGCTTGCATAATATATAGTTAAAAAATGAAGAATCTTGGCAGTATTGTATAATTTATTTTCATTATCTTTTAGCTTTATTGACGTTGTCTAACCCAATGGAAAACATTAGCAGGGCTCTCACATATTGATTTTTGAAAAAGCTTACACAATTAATGCATGCTAAATCTTTGATAAGGCATCTGTAACTGGATTTTACAGGAGTGAGAGAATGGAAGAGAATGTACATTCCTTGGGTTGTCAGCAGCTTAAAGAACCTGAATTAAATCCGAGATGCATTTGTCTTTGTTAGAAACTGCAGCAGCCGTAATAGAGCATTTAAAGATGTTCAGCCAGCTACAGCCCTTAATTCTGCTGAATATTCTATCCTTTATAAATATGAATAGAGGTAGTTCTGCACCACAAAGCTGTTTCTTTAACTGACAGAAAAAAGTGAAGCACAAAATGTATTATATCTTTCGTATGCTTTCCCTGCTTTGTTTGCTTATAAGAATAAAAGTTTTTTTTCTTTACCTGAAGCACTTATAAGGCAATTTTAAGACCTGCATATTATAAACAGCGCAGTATGCATCTACAATTACAAAGGTGTCCTAGACCACACTAGGGTGAGAATGACTGTTGAAGATAAGCGTCCATTTAAAGAATAATAAAAATCTAAGATGAGAGGCAGTGGGAAGACCTATTGGGTTATCCAGTCTCTGCCAGTGCTGAATGCCTATATGGGAGAAATGGAATAGCAGGTGGCAACAGATGATCTAGGCAGCTGTTTTACTGCTGTTCTAAAATTTGCTTTGGTAAAAGCATTTAGAAACTGTAATACATGGTAATGACTTGGGATGATTTGGTCTGCTGCAAGTTACAAAAATATGTATTCTCATAATCTTGTGGCCGGGTTTTGTATCTCAGAACTTGGCTTGGCCTAGTTCTTGAAGGGTAGTTAGATTGTTGAAGTGTTGATTTCCAATTGGGATACTCCCCAGCATTGTATTACTATTGCTGTCTGCCCTTAGCATGGGGGGAGGGGGGGGAGAGCCCTGCCAGTGTCTGCCAAGTCTCTGCTCCCTGCCTTCTGCAGCCATGAGGAACACGAGTGTTTCCCTCTTAACCTGCATAGACTCCATTTTCCTCTGCAGGTTAGTGATAGGCCCACTCCTATTCCTGAACATCCACCTGAGAGTTCTTGGTCCGCTTAACACACACAGAATCATTGTTCCCATAACTTACCAGTTCCCCTGCAGATCACGGCTCTGCATAATATGCAGTGCTTACATGTGTTCATAGCAAAAGCAAGCAAGTTTTATTTGACAGACAGCAGAGATCCAAATGGTATCAAGAAGAAATAAAGGCAACAAAATGGTTGCACATAAAATAAAAATGTAACTCCCATGCTAGAGCCTAGACTGACTTAACTGGTTACTCTCATGTCATAGAGCCAAAGCCCAGCCAAAACCCTTCCAGCTTATTATAACCAGGCTTGACTGTGACCTTGTGTTCATGAGAAACGTCATGCTGTCCTCTTATTTCCTGAGCAGAAAGGGTGCTAGGCAGAGCCAGCAGGGCAGCATGTGGGGCCTGCTTCGCTGCCCCCACCCCACGACACCATCTCCCATTGCCACCCTGCTGCCTGAAGCCAAAGGCAAGGGGTGGGAATGCAGAAATTGGTCTCTGGGAGGCCTTCGTTGCACCCTGGGGCTGGGAAGGGCCTGTCCAGAGGCAGAGCTGGAGAGCAGAGCCTGGCCTGTGGACCAGTCCCCTGTGCCCCCAGAAACGGAGTGGCCAGCCCAAGGGGAAGCACAGAACCCAGTCTCTGAGCTGGCCTACCCTGTGCCCATCAGCGCTGGGGGAGTAGGGGCAGGCCCCTCACAGGCCATTTGGCATCAGGCCACACCCCACCTAGGGATGGCCCTGGTGCCAGAAACACCTTTGTCTCCCAGCTATACTCCAACCATACACTGCCTTTTCATTTTAAACAGGATTTCCTCCTACTGTTTTGGTTTTTTTATGGTATATTTTCTTTCTTGAAGATTCTACAACCCATTGTTTAGCATTAAACACAGAGGTGTCAAATTTCATTCAATGTGGGGGTCACCATGGAGGGTAGGACAACTGTCACGGACCATGTGTCCATGCGGACTCCCCAACCCTATCCGCTGACACATTCAGAGCAGCACAGGCTCCCCTTTCCCGGCCTCAGCGCCCCAGGCTCTTTGACACCTTTCCTTTCTCCTGCCCTGTGGCGTCCACTTCCCCTACCCCATGGTAACAGGCAATCAATCATTCTCAGTCACAGGCAGTCTGGGCTCCTGCCTCCTGCTCACTCACTGTCATCATTTAGCATGCTGGTCTTTGGTTGTGCTCAGTCCCAGCTGGCCTCTGATTGGCTTGTTCCCCATGTAAGCCGTGTCCACTTTTTCCTTTTATTTGTGATTTGTGTGCTGTCAAACAGCTTAGCACGCTGACTCAGACTGTCAGTGAACAGGTGTGGTGGAGGGCGGTGCAGTGGCTCTTCAGAAGCCCGGCCCAGACTCCTATGACTGAGTCTCTGATTGGTCAGCAGACAACAGCAGAGTTGAGCTGAAGTGCTTCCTTTGTTCCTGTGCTGAGACTAGTATTAGAGCCCTGCATCGATACGAATATGTGGATCCATATCTGACCTGCATCCACAAGAAACGGTCTGCAGATATCTGTGATGTATCCACGGATGCAGATATAATGCGAATATCCACGGATTTGCAGGGCTCTAACTAGGATTATGCGAATGAGTCAGCGTGTGTGCATGTGCCTGATCCTGCTCTGCTCTGGTGACAGCAGCCTGTGTTTGCTGTTTGCTGCTGCAGAGTGATCCCAGGCACAGCCCAGGCATCGGTGCCACTGACTGGATAAGCGCCCTTAGGGGATTGGATCTGGCCAGTGGGTTTTAAGCGTGGCACCAGTGATTTAGCTTAACCTATAGATATGCTTCCATTGTGAAATAGCAAAATAGCACTACAAACTTGACCAGTCAAAGAAAGAGAAGTACCAAATAGGAGCATGGGGGGGGGGGGTTGATTTTTGTTTTTATTTGAGTTTTTCTTTTGTATTTCTGCTGCTGGTGACCTGTCTTTTATTCATGTACCCAAAGAACCTAATTTTCAGAAGAGACACAAGTCCTTAAATATTACTGCCAGTGGCTCCTAGCCTTCTCTGTTGTGGCATGCCTTGATACAGCTAATTATTTTGAGGCACACCACCACACTCATAAATATTCAAATTAAATAATGACTATTCATGAGCCACAGCACACTGGTAGGAAAATCCTGCCATATGTGGGGTGGTAGGTGTAGCAGGGCAGATGTGGCAAGGGAGGTTAGGGGCTTATGGCTGTGTAGGGTGGCAGGAGAATGTGTGGGGTGCAGAGCAGGGAAGGATGGCAAAAGATGGTAAGGGTGGCCAAGCGGGGAGCAAGACAAGGCAGGGTGGGGATCACAGCAGGTGTGACAAGAAAGGAGAAGGGAAGGGAAAGCAGGAGTGACTATTCAGGGTGTGAGGGGGCAACCTGGGGAGTGGGAAGGCAGGGTAGGGGATCATGGTGTGGCACCCCTTCCCCTCAGAAGCTCTGCCCCGTTCCCGCAACACCTTTGCAATCCACAGAGACCACATAGCTCTGACATGCACTTCCCCCCAGCTCCAGGTAGCACCACCTTCCCCCAACACCTTCTTCTGCCAGTAGCTTTGCCACTCCTCCTGCTCCCTGCCTCCCAAAGGGGTCCCCTCCTACCAACAGCCCCCTCCCCTCCCTACTGCTTTTCAGCAGCCCTCTCCCACATGTGGCTCTCTACCGGCCCTGCCAGCTTCCCAGGGGGCCCCTGCTGGGCACCCCCTGAGCTCACTAGTGGCAGTGGCATTCCTGGTCCCTGACCAGGGCCAGATCCTGCCACTGCTGGTACCTCAGGGTCCCCAGCAAGCCCCTCCCACCAGCAGCAATGTTCCCGGATCCTGGCCAGGGCTGGGTTGGTTTCCCACTGCTGCCAGAACCAGAGCCAGCCCCCACTGTTGCTGGCAGCACATTTAAGTAGTTGGTGCACACCGGTTGGGAACCACTGATCTGTGCATATATTTTGCAAAGAGTACAATGACCAGTAAGTACTAGCTCTCTGTAGAGATCTTTCATGCAGTGCATGTAGCCCATGTGAGTTATCGCACATATATTTGTCCCAAAGGATTCTGTTCTATTATATAGAGAGCCAAAACTGTTTAAAACCAGAAAAGAGACCTTTTACTCCGATTAAAGGAAAGGATCACGCAGACAGCTAAGCAACCTGCATCTAAATCTCCCATTGTCCCTCACAGCCAGTCTCTGTGAGTATGTGCAACATAGTTTTAGAACTTGCTATTCTTTCAGTGTCCATCGGGTGCCAATGTACATAATAAATTCCTACAGCATTACATGCCACCACCTTTAAATTATTAGTAGTAATAAACTTAAATCATTCTAACAACAAAACTCCCCAAGAGGATGCTTGTTTTAGCTCCACACATGCTTAGTAAGATCCACGTTTTTCTTGTTGTCATTTAAAAAGATAATCTTTGAGTATTGAATCCAGTCTTCCTACTCTGCATCATAGTCTTTCATTTTTTTTTCATACGCAGCTATTTTCTTAGCTTTTTTTTTTTTAATAGTAAAATTTGAAGATAGTCTTCAGTTTATCCTTGGTTCATTGGCAATATCTGGAGACCCAAACCAGATGAGAACTAGGAAAAAAGATCTTTTATTCTGATATATGGTCAGACAGACAACTAAACCACGCTCTTGAAAAAATTCCTCACTGCCCCTCTTGCATCTAGCCCTCTGGAGCAGTGGTTTTCAACCACTGTGTTGGGACAGTAGTGTGTCCCACCATAGTGGTAAGTGTGTCACAGAGAGGTGGGGAGATGGCTGGATTTGGTCTGAGGGGTGGACTGGTGTGTCCTGTAGGGTTGCAATATGCCACCAAGCATGTCATGACCTGCAAAAGGTTGAGAATGACTGCTTTGGATCATGTTCCATATATCCTTAAGGCTTCTAACAGTAAATAGCTATTCTCCCATTGGCCACCAGGTAGCAATAACCATAAGAAAAATACATTATAACTGTAAAACTCTGTGCATTGCCCATGAGCGCATGATTAGGAGGTGTTTAACTCTGAACACAAGGGAGGTTTCAGAGCATTGTGTAGGCACAAAAACACTTCAGTAGTTGAACAGAATCAACTTCAATAAAGAGTGTCATTTTTCATGATGCAACTTTAACTTTCCGTTACATGGTTTTCCTTTCTATTATAAAGCTCTTCAAAGCCTTGATTTGTCTTGAACTCTGTGTGGACACTTTTTTTTTTTTCTTCTTCCTTCCCCTTCATCCTTTCTTGTACATCATTTAACACCTAGGTTATAGTTAGCAGAGGTATGTCTACACAAGCTGAAAATCCCTGCTGCAGTGTAGACCTTTCTTAAATAAATACAAGTGCCCTCACTGTTTCACAGCCCTCCAGCAGTAGCCTTTCCACAGCTCAGCTGGATGCAACAAGGTTTGACAGCGCTGCCAGATGTCTGTGTGTCATATGAAGAGCATTAATGCTCAGCAGCTCTGGATATTTGTTTGTGCAATGTCTCATACAGTAGTGCCTTGATCTCTGTTGGAGGTCTTTAGATACTACCATAACAGAAGTAATAGTCAATCAAGATTAGGAGAAATCAGGTAGAGAATGGGCATGTTAAAAGCTTTCCCTATAAGCTAAATGTGCAGACTCACTAGCTGGTAAGTGACAAGCTGGTGACAAGAAAACAGAATGCTGGCTGTAGGCCTCTTTTTCTGGAGTTTGCTTAATTTCCACCCATAGCCTTTCTACCTGGGGAAGGAAGGGACATTCCCAAAAGTAGCATCTTGCATAATAAATCTTTCCTTTCATAATCCTGCTCAGATTAGGCACATGTTAGATAGAAATCCCTCATGGGCTAGAGCACTTTTACCCTGTCTCACTCCCCATCTATATTTTTAGTAAGATAAAAGGTTTTTTTTTTTTTAAAGTGTCACTCTCTTTTAGGTATAGGATCTTGTTGTACATAATTAGGCCCCTGACCAGTTTATAAATCAGATTGCTCCCTGCACAGCGTTTTAGGAATTCAAGCATACAAAACAGTTAGAATAGATGAAATTTTTAAAATAGAAAATTATGCCACAGGAAGTTGAGTGTGAAGAAGAGAACTAATGTTAATAAGCTGCTATTTCTACACGTTAGAATTCCCTATTTGGTTCTAATTGGGTCCCCTTCTCTTCCCCATGTCATGGTCTATGAGTGGACTGCTCCTTTAGAGACTTTTTCCAAGTGCTTCCACTTGTCTTTTAAGGTAGGACCAGCTTTTCAAGTGGATCTCCCAGGTTTCACAAAGCAGACCCAGCAAATGCAACAATTTCTGTTGGGGATCTGGTGGCCAGGAACAGTATACAATGACACAGAAGCAGTTGTTTTGAAACCAAATATGATTTATTTGCCAAAAGGTGCACAGCCATCAAGAGAAATGGATTTAAAACAGACATCCCACTAACACTCCACTTTGCTCTAACTCCATAGCAAGTAATGCTTCATCAACAGACAGCAGCATCCACAATATTTATTTAAAAAAATACAAATATTTCTTGGTTCTCCATGTCACTCTCACAATATAAAGGCAATGGTGGCAAGCTCAGACGGCCAACCCCTAGTAAGGAGAGGGGACTTGTCTTTCCCCAGTTGCTGGCATGATGCAGGTGGGAACCTGAATCACCATTGTTAGCAAGCTCTTCTGGCAGAGGCTCTTCTCAAATTGCTATTTTTCTCTGAAGGAGAGTTCTTTGTTTCAATGAGACATCTCCTTCAGACTACTTACCTGTTCTTCATGTCTTCCCTTGCAGACAAAAGAACATACTGTGGAAGCTGGACAGAGGAAGTGACTGGATGGTTTTCTTGTTTGTGCATAATGCAAAGGATACAAAACATGATGAATAAGAATGCAAAGATGGCAGCGCTTTATTATATATTGCTCTTTTCATTTAATATATTTCTCATCTTTTTTTACTTTGATTTAAGGTCCAATAACATCACTTGTCAGTGCACAAAATATCTATTTAGATATCGCTGGACTATCTTTTATCAGTCTGTTTTATAAAATGAATTGTGCAGAAATCCATGAGAGAAGGAAACAGAATACATCTGGAGAATAGGTTAGATGTGAAAGCTTTAAAGCTCCTTGAATAATCACAGCTCCTTCTAATTAATTATTCAGCTCCTGTGTTTTTGTGAAGAACTAGAGTCCAATACCCTAGACATTGCTTCAGTGAGTCTCTTGTCACTTGCTGTTTTAGTGCCAGCTCTTCCTCCCCCATATTATACAGAATATTTGGTCAAAAATGAAAGGAGAGGAGGGCTTTCCTGTGTAAAATGTAGACAAAAATTAAAACTAACTTTTTTGTGTAATTTTTTCCATGATCTTTTTTAACCTGTTTCCCCAGTATAAATTTGACTTCCGAAATATTTTGGCCAAAAACATTAAATTATTTTAACCTGTACATGCTGCCGTGGTTCCTTATCAGAACTATCAGGTGCATGTCTTATTCTTTCTAGGCCTGGCTGCATGGTCTGATTGTCTCCCACAATGCCCCACTGTCTCACATCTTGAAAGGGCAGGTCATATTAGGGGGAAATTGCAGGCAAAATTCACACCTTTTGTTGGGATGGGATGTGTAGCTGAAATATTTTCATTTATGCCTGAAAAAATGTCAAACTAGCAATTTCTATTTTTTAAAGTAAATATTGAACAAAGGTGATCCAAACTTCTTCAGGGGCAGTTTCTCCCATCGCCACTCACTTATCAGTAATAATAACACTATAAGAGTAGGATTCAGGTGTTATACTAACAGAACGGATCTCTTAACTCCATAGCAGGCTCAAGCTGCCATCATTAAGCTCTGTTAGCTCTCTGCTGTTTGCAGTCCGTGCCAATAGCTCTTGGAGTATAACAAGTAAACATCATATTAGCATTTCAACTGGTCACTTGCAGAACAAGAGCACCCTGGGCTAGACCAAGACCACTCGATTATGCTTTCACCTTAATGGGTCTCTATGGGAAAAGAGACTCCGTGTTCTCACATTTTTAGATCTTTGTGTTTAAGCTAACAAACTTCCCTTTCCTTGGTTCAATTCTACCCTACCTCTGAATTTAACCCTTCCTCATAGAACAGGAAGGGACCATGAGAGGTCATTGAGTTCAGTCCCCTGCACTCATGGTAGGAACAAGTACCCTCTTAAACCATACCTGATGGATGCTTGTCTAACTTGCTCTGAAAAACTTCGAATAATGTAGATTACACAATATGCCTTGGCAACTTGTGCCAGTGGTCAATCATGCTGATAGTTGGGAATTTTTTCATAATGTCCAACCTAAACCTCCATTGCTATAATTTAAGCCCTTTGCTTCTTGTCCTATCATTGGCAGGCAAGAAAAATAATTTTTCTCTTGCCTCCTTGCAACAACCTTTTAGGTACTTGAAAACTGTCATTACTTCCCCTGTCAGTCTCGTCTTTTCTAGACGAAACAAGCCCAGTTTGTTCAATATTCCCTTGTAAGTCACGTATTCCAGACTTTTAAAATCATTTTGGTTCCTCGTCTCTGGATTTTTCTCCAATTTCTCCACCTCTTTCCTGAAATGAGGTATCCAGAACTGGACACAGTACTCCTAGTTGAGGCCTAATCAGTTGGAATAGAACAAAATTACTTCTCATGTCTTAGTCAAAATACCTGTTACTACATCTCAAAATGACTTTTTTTTGGCAACAGTATTGCACCATTGATCCATATTTAGCTTGTAGTCCACTATAACATGCAGATCCCTTTCCTCAATGCTTCTTCCTAGGCAGTGATTGCTCATTTTGTATTTGTGCAACTGATTGTTCTTTCATAAGTGGAGTACTTTGCATTGGTCCTTATTGAATTTCATTCTGTTCACCTCAGACCATTTCACCAGTTTGTCCAAATCCATTTTAAATGGCAATTCTATCCTCCAAAGCACTTGCTGGGTATCATCAGCAAATTTTATAAGTGTGTACTCTATGCCATTATCTAAGTCATTGATGAAAATATTGACCAGAACCAGCCACAGACGAGGTCCCTGCAGTACCCCACTGTTATGCACTTCCAGAATGACAGTGAACCATTGATAACTACTCTCTGGGAGAGGTTATCCAGCTAGTAATGCACCCATCTTCAAATAGCTCCATCTAGATTGTACTTCCCTAGTTTGCTAATGGAAGATGATGTAACATTTGTATCAAAAGCCTTACTAAAAATCTAGATATACCACATATGCTGCTTCCCCTCTATCCATCAGGCTTTTTACCCTGTCATACAAAGCTATCAGGTTGGTCACGTGACTTTTTTTTCTTGACAAGTCTATGCTGATTATCACTTAATATCTTCTAGATGTTTGCAAATTGATCCCTTAATTATTTTCTCTATTACTTTTCCTGGTACAGAAGTTAAACTGACTTGTCTGTGATTCCCTGCATTGTCCTTATTTCCCTTTTTATAGATGGGCACTATATTTGCCCCTTTTCAGTCCTCTAGGATCTTTCCAGTTTTCCATTACTTTTCAAAGATAATAGCTAATGGCTCAGATATTTCCTGAGTCAGCTCCTTGAGTCTTCTAGGATGCATATCATCAGGTGCTAGTAACTTGAAGACATCTTAACATGTTCTTTCCCAGTTTTAGGTTCTGGTCCTATCCCGTTTTTACTGACTACCCTGGGAATGGTATCAGCCCATTCCCTCGCAAATGTTGAGGAATACAGTATGGGCATTACCATGATATTGGATGCCAAAGCCATGGGCAACATCAGTCTACATAATTCCAATTATGTTTTCAACTGGTCATAATATCCTTCATTTTTTTGTCCCAAACTCTCATTAATTGTTAAACATCTACCACTTTCCACTCAAACATAGCTGACCTTCAGCAGCAAGCGAAGTGATTCTTGTATTGAAAGCCAAATCCTGAAGGCTCAACAAACATAAAAGATTCACAGACGTCAACAGGGAATTTTGCCTGTATGCAAACTGACCAATAAGACGATTTGATCTGTAATTGTGTAAAATCCTCTGACGTTCTTTGACCCAAAACAACTATAAAATATGGATGTGATGGGGGAGGAGCTACCTAGTCTTCAGTGTACAAATGCCTTTCCTCTCCTTCCACACGGATATTTAGAGGCAGCCAGTTATAAGAAGAGCTCCTAGGGAGACCAAAGAGAGAGTGAGTGGATTATGTACATACCCAGGTGCTGAAGGCCAAGTGAAGCCCAACTTGAGAGTGTTTTTGTTACATACATTTTGCTTATGACAACTTGTCTATGGCTGATGCTGTTAAGGGTTTACTTTGGATAATTATTTGGTGATTTTCTGCTGTCTTGTTTGAGTCACACACTAGCTTACAATAGGTATTTTTTACTACAGGTATGATAGCTACCTTTTTCCATCTGTTTTTTACTTATTTTATTCCCAGCTCCAAGATTATCACTGTGGCTATGTCTGAATTAGGTAAAGTTAGTTCAAACTTGTTCATACAAACTAATAAGTTTGAGTTTAGTTTGAACTAACCTCAAACTTATTAGTTTGAATTAACAATGTGGACTAGTTCAAACTAACATTTAGTTCAAACCAGTCCACTTTGTTAATTCGAGCTAACTTTTCTTTGTTCAAACTTAAGTTTGAACTAAGGGTTAGCCCTGGTCTCTACTGTGCTTATTTCTAACTACCGCTCGAATTAAGAACTTAGTTCAAACTAACTGGTGGTACTTACTAGTTCAAACTAATGAAAGCCTGATATAGGTAGGCAAAAAGTTAGTTTGAATTAAACCTTCTTAATTCAAACTAACTTGCCAGGGTAGACATAGCCACGTGTCATAAAGCGAAGCTTAAGTAAGGGAAGTGACCCATATCCTTACATCTACATTCTATAGTGAAGGAGGACATCTAAGAAGTATTGTAGATAGATAAATTCACTAATAGGTTATTTAAAATGCAGGTTAGAGCATGAATTAAATATATTTTCCTAGCTGCACATAACAGTTCACTCTCAAGAGTGTTACCCCCCCCCCACCTCAACCTAACTTTGTTTTTTCTCTGCAGGCATTTAGATTCTTTAAATATAAATGGAAGTGTACTGTATGTTGTGAAGCTGAGTTTTTGGTGGTAGGGTCTCCTGTTTCTTTTTTTTCTGTTAAAAAGGCAGAGCATAAATTACAGGTAAATCAATTATAAGGCAGAAGTGTTTAATAATTCTTTTCTGCATTTGTGGTTGGGGGGAACCAAATGACAGTCTCATCACATACTAACAACATTCTCCACTCCACTAGTATTTCTGGAAGATGTTAAACTGAAGCTACTAAAATTAGACATTTTAAATTCAGTAGGTCCTGATCATTTGCATACAGGAGTTTTAAAAGAGCTGGCTCAAGAATTTGCTTTATCTTTAATCTTGATTTTCAATAAATGTTGGAGCACTGGAGAAGTTCCAAAAGACTGAAGGAGAACTAATGTTGCGCCAATTTTTAAAAAATATAAACAGGATAACTAACACGGTTATAGGCTTGTCAGCCTGACATTGTTCCTAGGCAAGATAAAAGCACTGCTAATGCGTGACTCAATTAGTGAAGAACTAAAGAGGGGTAATGTAACCGGTTCAAATCAATGTGGATTTCTGGAACATAGATCCTATCAGACTAACTTGATATCTTTTTATGGTGAAATTACAAGTTTTGTTGATAAAGGTTTTAATGATAACATAAATTCCTGTAAGGTGTTTACGTGTTACACACATTTTGATAATGAAACCAAGAAACTATAAAATTAAGATGGCACATGCTAAATATATTAAAAACTGATTTACTGATAAATCTGAGATAAAAGATCATCATGTTTCTGCAGGAATCTGTTAATTTTTATTAACAACCTGGAAGAGAATGTAAAATAATTGATTGAGTTTGCAGATAATGCAAAAATTGCAGGAGAGATCAGTAAGGGAGAAGCCATTTCACAAATTCAGAGCAATCTGGATCATTTGGTAAACTAGATACAAGCTTACAATATGTGTTTCAACATGAGTAAATATAAATGCTTACATCTGGGAACAAAGAATGTAGGCCTTACTTGTAAAATGGGAAGACTCTATTCTGGAAAGTGGTGACTATAAAAGATTTGGGTGTCATGGACAATAATAAGCTGAAAATGTATTGCCAATGTGATTCGATGGCTGAAAGGGTTAATGTGATCCTGGAATCTGTAAGCAGGGAATCTCACATAGGCAGAAAGAGGTTATTTTATGTCTGTATCTAGCACTGGTGTGACTGCTGCTACTGTGGCCATTTCGGGTGCCTATAGTTAAAGAAGTATGTTGGTAAATGGGAGGGGGCTTGGAGGTATGTCAGAAGAAAGATTAAAGGGTTGGAAAATGTCTTGTAGTGATAGACTGAAGGAACTCAATTTATCTAATTTAACAAAGAGAATATTAAAGGGTAACTTGGTTGCAGTCTGTAAGTATCTACATGGGGAACAAATATTTAATACTGAGTCAATCAGTCTAAGGGCTACAAGTTGAAGCTAGACAAATTCAGATTTTAAATAAGGTGTACATTTTTAAAGGTAAGAGTAATTAATCACTGGAACAATTTACCTAGGTTTGGGTGGATTCTCCATTACTGACAATTTTAAAATCTAGATTGGATGATTTTGAGAAAGTTATATGACCTGTGTTTATGGGAATTCAGACTAAATGATCATAGTGGTTCCTTCTTCAAGTAAAAGCCCCATGGTGCTGCACTTCAGGCGTTGGAATGACCCCCATGCCCTCAATTGGAGATTTGTTCAGCAGAGCCCTTGCATACTGCATCCGTGCCGAGAGCCTCTTGGAGTGACATTGGCACCCTTTTTTGACACGCATGCAGCTGAAGTCCCCCAGTTCCTTCTCATATGCCTGCAGTCCAAGATGGAGTCCTCAGCAGCTCTTGCAGCCCAATACTGAAACGTTAGTTTAGATTTAGAATTGTTTCCCCAGTTATAGTCCGTCAGTTTTAGTATAGTTTTACCACAGTTTTTTTTTCTTTTTTTTTCCCCCCTATCCTTTAAAAAAAATTCCTTTTACTCAACTGTGCCTGCCTCTCTAGGCTTTAAGTGCTGTTTGTCCTGCAGGGACAGGATGCCAGCTTTGGATGGTCATAGTGAATGCATTTGCTGTCTAGGAGGGGGTGCCATATCCATCAAAAATGCCCCCATTGCAAAAACTTAAAAAGCAAGGCAAGAAACGACAGAGACCTGCACCCCAAAATGATCTTAGTGGAGGGATGCCTCAGACTTGGGTCCCAATGGTGCTCCTTTTGACGAGTCCCATAAGACACTCCACTTCACCTTCCCTGGGCCATATTAAAAGTCAAAAAAAATGATAAAGAAACTAGTACCAAAGAGGCTCATGGGTCCTCAGGTATTCTTATCATGAAGATCTGTAAGGACTCTCACAGCTCATCAAGAAAGCAGAGAGAAAAATAAACACCTCCTGACTAATGCCACAAACCCTGCACCAATGGCAATAACAGCTATTATCACAGTGCTGACTCAGACTCCAGCACTGGCAACAGTCTTAGCACCATTGCTGACAACAGCAGAACCACCAGGACAAATGATGATGATGCCAACACCAGCACCAACTACCACACCAATACCAATAACACCTTGCTTGGCGCCGACGCTGCCCACGGAGCAGTTGCAAACCTCAACACAGACAGACATGCCAACAGCCCCCTCTATAAATATTGGTCAGCCTGCACCAGCACCAGCATCGCTGTGAAAACAAATAGAAAAAGAAAATACCAGGAACCACAGAAGGGATGTCTACCTCTTTCCTCCCATTTGCCACTATGCAACTCTGACACTTCTCCAGAACAACTGAGTCCTATCACCTAATGCCTCCTTCTCATCAGAGGATGACTTTGAGGCTGAGGGAACTAATTTCTCCCCTCAAGAATCCTCTCCCAAGATCACTCTCAGAATCGCATGCTATCCATGCCCTAAGTATCAGTGGTCACTGCCTCCATGGTATGGTGCCCCACCTTACTGCATGAACTGGTCTGTTATCCACACCATATAATAGGCCATCAACCTCTCAGGCTTATAAACAAATATCATTTTCTAAACACCATACAAGGAGGCAACAACTACCTCACACAGACCCTTCAGAGTCTGAACTACCAAAGCAGGATGCATCATCATGCACACACAACTGTTCTTCGTCGCATGATGACACAATAATAACACCACCGCCAACAACTGCTGACAACATAAAACAGTTCCAAGGCCCATTTAAAAGAGTTGCTACCAGTATGGACATTCCATTGCATGAAGTATCAACCTCTCCCCAAGGACAATGTTATAATGGAGCCCAGCAGTCATATTTCACAAATGCCTGCAACAATTCCCCCAACATGGAAAGCAGGCAGCTAGAGAACAACATTCTAAAGTGTGGCAGCAAAGAACAACGAATTCCTATTCAATCATCCACATCTGAATTCTCTGGTCATTGAGGCAGCTACACAGAGAATGAAGCAACAGTATAATAAATTAACCCCACATGATAAAAAGATAAAAAGTTAGCTTTATTAGGGAGAAAAGCTACACAAAGTGAGTGGCAAATTACACACCAATGCTGTCAGACTATGATAACGACACCTACACTAAGCTCTCAGAATTTGCTAAAGATATTCCAGATGAGAAAAAGCAACAGTTCAGCTTCCTAATAAAGGGGGTCAACTGGTTGCTAGGATGGCCCTCCAGGCGTCTTTAGATGTGGCTAATACTGCAGCTCATTCCATTGCCATGGCCATAGTAATAATGTCATCCTGGCTCCATTCAGCCTCCTTACCTAAACAACTTCAGGTCACTATTTGCTGACAAAACAAATGAGGTGATGCACACCATGAAAGATTCCAGAGCAGCTTTCTGAACTCTTGGTATCTGTATGCCAACAACTAGATGGAGACAGTTCAGATACCAGCTGTATAACTCTAGGTATCCACCATTCTACCAAAACAGAAAATTCAGTAACTCTTGTTCCAGGCAGAGACAGCAATGCTGGAGACAACCAAACCACCAAAACTCAACCACACCACCAGCACCTGCCAAACAACAATTTTGAAGAAGGGTTCACAGCACCACCCTGACACATTGCCAGAACAACCCACCATAGAGCCACACCAGTTTCAAACACAAGTTGCACCCTTTCTTCCAACAATGGGCCAGTGTTACATCAGACAAATGAGTGTTAGAGAGAATCTGATCTAGATATACCATCCTGTTTTACATTAGTACCCAAACCCCAATCGTCATCCATGTCCCTCTTCAGGGACCCATCTCACAAGCCCCTCCTTCAACAAGAGAAAACAGAGGCATGGAGACCCATCTTAGATCTGAGAAAAAATAAACATGAGTGCAAAAATTTAGAACGGCTACTTTATCAACAGTCCTTTTGACAATAGAACACAAGGACTGTTTTACATCCCTCAACCTGTAAGACACCAGCTTTCATATTACTGTCCACCCTGCACATAGGAGATTTCTCAGATTTACCATTGCGGGTGACTGCTACCAGTACACGGCACTACCCTTTGGTCTTCGTACTGTGCCAAGTGTCTTCTCCAAGGTCCTGGCTACAGTCGCCAACCACCTCAGAAAATCAGGAGTGACAATCTTCCCACATTTAGACAACTGTCTTGTAAAAGCAGGAACACACGACATGGGTGGCACAAACCCTACAATTGATACAGCAGTTGTTCAGATCACTAGGACTCCCAATAAACTTCAAAAAATCTACCCTTTGTTGGACTAAAAAAAAAATCCTATTGATAGGGGCGTACATAGACTCCACTACAGCACGAGCTTATCTGCAAGAGGATAGATTTCAATTAATGCAAAACCCAGAGGCCACAATTCGAGTTAGCCCAACAGCAACAGTGCATGCTTACCTACAAATGTTCAGTCATATGGCAGCAACTACATAGGTAGTACGCCATATGAGGTTATATATTCAACCTTTCCAGCTATGGCTATCAACAGGCTACAAACCAGCGGCATTGCTAGCGCTGGGCACATGGGGCCCGTGCCTCGAATCCCAGTGCCAGTGCCCCAAGTCCTGGCCCTCAGCCCCCTGCCTCTTCCAGTCTCTGGCAGGAGACCCAGGGCCCAGCTGCCTGCGGTGGCTGCGGCCACTT
This sequence comes from Podocnemis expansa, assembly GCA_007922195.1. Taxonomy (NCBI): domain Eukaryota; kingdom Metazoa; phylum Chordata; order Testudines; family Podocnemididae; genus Podocnemis; species Podocnemis expansa. The sequence continues at coordinate 590,301 of ML681998.1, forward strand.
TCTGCCCCTTCCTAGGCCGGGCTACCCACCACAGTGGCTGTCACTCTCTGCCCTGGGCCTGGCCAGGGATCCGGGGCCAGGCTGGCCGCAGCTGGTGCCTGAGGCTGGGTCAGCCTGAGCGCAGAATTGGGGCCGGGGGTGTGGCCCCCGGGTCCTTCCCCAGGGCAGCAACGCCCCTGCTACAAACCATGCAGGCATTCTATGAACTGAACTCTTACCATACCAGAGCACATAAAACAATCCCTAGCATGGTGGACGAACTCTGCTATTCTACTCACAGGAACCCCATTCACTCATGACGCACCTTCCACTATTACTACTACAGATACCTCTCTAATTGGATGAGGTGCACAGAAAGTGTGCCTTTAGCCATGGTGCTTTATGAGCAGCATTCACTGTCTGCAACTTACCTTCCCTGTTCTCACAATGTCACCACTGATGCCCTCAGCAGGAGGTTTGGAGACAGCCACAAGTGGGAGATTCATAACTTAGTGCTCTAGCAGTTATTCTGCCATAATCGACCGCTTCACAACACCTGTGAAAAATATGAAAACTTTTGCTCCAGAGTAGGAACAGGGAAGGGTTCCATGGGAGATGCATTCCTCATAAACTGGAACATAGGCCTCTTGTACACCTTTCCATCAGTTCCTATGGTCCCCAAAATGATCCAAAAAGTCCGATAGGACAGAGCCAACATAATCATGATTGCTCCAGAGTGGCTGACACAAACATGATTCGCATACCTCACCCGGATGTCCTCCTGCCCACCAATCGCCCTCCCCCGATAAAGAACCTCATATCACAGAACAGAACGTTACTCCCACAGTTAGACAAACGACACTCAACAGCATGGCTCCTAACTGGTTCTGAGAAACAGAACTACAATGTTCAGAACCAGTAAAGAACCTTCTGCTAAACAGCAGAAAACCTGCAACTAGGAAAATTTACCTTCAGAAGCGGTATAGCTTTGCAAGACAGTGTCAGGAGCAAGGAATCGATCCAGCCTCTTCTGAAATACCATGTCTCCTAGACTACCTCCTGGAATTAGAACAATCAAAATTATCAAACAGCACTGTGAGAGTGTAGTAACCCTTGGAGAGGAAGGGGTTAACACTGTGGTCAGTGAGTCCCAGGACAGCCAATAGGAATGAAGCACAGCTTTTTGAATTGGAACAGCAGCCTTGCCTGTTCCTGTTTGGATGCAGCAGAGCTCCTGGAAGGATCAGAAGGAGGTGGCCAGGGGGACCTGAGGAAGAATCCAGCAACATCCTTACCAAAAATAAGTTTGTTACTGACCAGGCGTGGGTAGAACAGGGAACGTTTATTTAGATGCTGTCAGGGTATTTTCTTTGTTTTGGGTTTGTTTGTGGATTTCTCTGTGCTGAGCACATGTACCCCCTCCCACTACCCTGTAATAACTACCTAAGTTAAGTTAATTCCCAGAGAAGCAACTCTGTGTCTTTATCTGTTCTTTTGGATTAAAAATTTTACCTTTTAAGTAAGTTCTGGGTCTGTGTCCTGGAAGGGCAAGAGGTTTGTGTGCACATGCCTCAGACTGCACAGGCAGCTCCTTAAGGGGACTCTGTTCCAGTTCCAGCTCATATTGCGGCTGGAGTTCAGTCACTTTCCTGAGGGAGGAATAAAAGTGATTGTGGATACCTCACAGGAAGGAATTCCCAAGTGCGCTTTCCTGGTTTTCAAGAAGTTTTTTGCATTTGGGTGGTGGCAGCGATACCACTCCCAAGGCCAGGAACTGGAGGCCTTGGAGAGTTTTTTAAGAGCAGGCTTTAAGGCCAGTGGCTTTTCAGGCCTGTTGTGGGCCCCCACCTTCTGCAATCAGAGTGCCAGAGTGGGGAAACATCCTTGACAGAGAGTACACCTTGCCTCCACTTCCACATTCTGTGAGTCAATAAATGACACAAATATCTTTGCATGCCAAACAGTCAAATATTTTATCACTGGGATTCAAAATACCTACCCAGGCATAAAACCCCCAGCTGAACCATGGGATCTTACTCTGGTATTGAAAACTATTATCAACCTGTCTTTTGAACCACTTGCAACATGTTCACTGCTACACGTGTACATGAAAGTATTGTTTTTAACAGACATTACATCCACCAGAAGGGTCAGCGAACTAGCAGCCTTCATGGCCTACCCATCTTACACAGTGATTCATGAAGACCACACCCAAAATTCCTGCCCAAAATCTTCTCCACATTCCATACCAACCAACTGTCCATGTACCCACTTTCTGTCCCAAACCTTATTCCAGTAATCGTAAGGCAACGCTCCATACATTGGATGTTAGAAGAGCTATTGCCTTTTACTTAGACAGAACAAAACCTTTCAGGGAGTCCACTAAACTATTTCTTTCTGTCACTGAATGCTCTGAAGGTACTGCAATTTCCGAACAATGACTATCAAAATGGATTTCCTCTTGCATCAGAGTGTGCTATTCCAAGGCCAGGGTAGTGCCTTCCAATAACTTAAGAACACATTCAGCAAGATCACTTGCCACATCAACAGCCTTCCTACAGAATGTTCTTGTTTTAGATATGCAAAGCTGCCACATGGGCATCAACTGATACTTCTTTGATAGCATAGTGTTTGATGAAGTTATCAAGGTCAAATGCAGCAGTTGGTGTCTCTGTTCTGAAACTAGCACAACCCAGTATCTCCAAAGCTCCCTCCGCCATGTAAGGGAACTGCTTCATAGTCAACCTGAAGTGGAGCACCATGGTGATATTACTCAAAGGAGGAGTATGTTACTCATGTAGTGCAGTAGTCGCACTTCTATGAGATGTATGTCCCCATGGTGCTCCACTTCCCTCCCTTGCCCCCTCTGCTTCAGAGTCACCAGAATGGCTCCAAGCGACTCGCAGCGTGCACATAACATGAAGGGGCTCTGCTGAACAAATCTCCAGTCGAGGGCGCGGGGGTGTGCCACCACCTGAAGTGAAGCAGCATAGGGACATAGACTTTTTTTGAAGAAGTTTGGCTGCTGCACAACATGAGTAACCTACTCATTCTGGCTTTAGATTCTATGAATCACCATTATTAGCAATTACTATTTTTTGTGGAAAATACAGTCACAGCCACCTTTGGGTGACTGGAAAGAGCTTACAGAGGGGCTGAGTCTTCACTGAATTTTACTTTAAAAGCATAATTGTACAACTATTCAATTGCTTGCATGGTATTATGGATAGAGCTGAATGTAGATTAAGTTCCAAAGGGGCAGCCATGTTAGTTTAGTCCAGTGGTTCCCAACCACTGTGCAGCGGCACACTGGTGTGCCACGGCAACCCCTTTGATATGCTGCCAGCAGCTGCAGCACATGTCCCGAGCCACGGTCCAGGGGCCAGCAGCAGTGGCAGGATCCAGCCCTGGCTGGTGGCTGCCTGCAGCAGCAGGGTCCAGCAGCTGTGAGTGACCACGCAGCATGGTGTGCCATGGCAGAAGAAGAGGTTGGGAACCAATGGTCTAGTCCAGCAAAAGAAGCAAGGAGTCCTGTGGCACTTAAAATTTAACAAATTTATCACATGAGCTTTTGTGGGAGAAAATCCCACTTCATCAGACATGTCGCAGGACTCCTTGCTTCTTTTGGTAGACTATGAAGTTTCCATAATGCTTAGATTGTGACACAGCCTTTTCTGGCGAAAACCTGGTTTGCATGAGCCTGTGTGTATATGGCTTCTCTAAAGGCTGAAAAATTCCCTGCTATTTCTCAACAGTGTGTGGGGGATGAAGTGGGAGGAGGATTACATCTTCTGAGGTTTTATATTGCAGTAATTTTTAGTGCAAGCAAAACTACCTCTTACTGCAGCCAGTAACAGACATGTCAAATCTTACAATGAAGACACTCTTCATGTGCATGTATTTTGCCTTCCTTTTTAATTCTTTTCCTTTGCTGGTATTTCCATTACTAGCACAAATATAGATGTGAGGCAATGATAGGTTAAAAACAATTAACTTTCAAATCAGGAACCAGTCCTTCGAAGAAGTTGAATTCAAGCATCAGGTGTATTATTGGCTTGCAGAGCTTCAGAGCTTTGATTTTTATTATTTTTTTAAGAGTGTGTTCAGTAGTTTGTGCCATAATTTTATGCTTTCACTTCCAGATTCTTGAGAATAGCAGTAAAATCATTGAATAAAATATTGACCCTCTAAAATGAAAGGTAGGTTTTGGATTTTGTACATTGATGGCCAACTAAGTCTCGGGTGTGTTTCAGTTTTCCCAGTAGAGCCAGATTATACAGGAAAAAGAAATATTCATGGGAATGTGGCATGGTTTGTTAGGAAATCTGTGGGGGAGGGAGGTACAATAAAAAGTATATAAAAAGACGAATATTAACTCATTAATTTGGCCAGTGAGATCAGAAGAAAAAAGAATAACAAACTTGTTTGTTTTACTGAACTAGACTAACATGGCTGCCCCTTTGCATCAAAGAAAGGATGTGGATGAGAGAGACTTATCAAGAAGGTATTTGAAGGAAGAGCGGTGGACCATCTATTTTGTGTATGTGCTAAGGTGTGTTGTAGTGGAGCATCTTTTCGGTTCCCTCTACAGACCTTAGGAAGTTTCTTCTTTTGCCTGAATTTCTTGGGGTCTGATTCTGCTGTCTGTCATTCAGTTGTTCCCATCAGTTTCAGTACAAGGAGGCTGTGTGTGTGTGTGTCGCGCGCAATTTTTAAAATTTTTAATTTTTTTGCAATTTTTTAAACAGCTCCTTTAAAATTCAGGGGTAAAATTTTGGTCTGTTGGAGGCAATGGAAGTGGAATCAGAATTTTACCCAAGGAGACCCAATTAATGCAGTTAGATAAGAAATTCATATCAGGTTTCATGGAGTATTAGTTTTATATCCTAAAAGTGAGATTTCACTCCTGCCAAAGAGAATGAAGAAAAGGGCTTTTAAGAGGTAATAGAAATTGCTTGGCTGTTGTTGCAATTAATAAATTGCAGACTTCTGGGCATAAGGCCATCACATTAGAAGGGGATTTGTGATGTCAACGAAATGCCATATTTATGGAATAATGTCTTATGATGCTGTGTAAAATGCCAACACAAAACAAAATTGTGCTTGAGTGACACTCAGGAGATTATGCAGACATGAAAATTATAAGTGGTCAATAAATATTGCAGCATATGTGTTAGGACACTTAATATCCTGTGCAAAGACTTATTTCTGTGAGATTTCAAAGGAGGAAGAATCTTTTCAAGAGTACCTTTGTGACTCTTGTGTTTAATTTATATACAACACGTTTGCAATTTAATACGTTTTCCTTGTAAAATGCTCCTTATGAGACACTCCAGAATATGGAGTTCATATACTTAGTCAGATACTCTAGAACAGATGTGGCCAAACTGTGGCTTGGGAGCTGCATGTGGCTCTTGAGTGTAAAAAGGGAGGCTCGCTGAAGAACTCAGTTATATACGCAGATTAGAGAAAGGAAAGCAGCCCCAGCCCAGGAGTTTTAGATCTCCTGCCCTGAGCATTGGGGGGGGGGCTACAGCCTGTGCCTGGCCACCGGAACGGCCAGGTACAGGGGCACTGGGGAGGGGAAGTGTCAGCTTGGGAGATCCAGTGTCAGGGTCTAGGGGTTAGCGAGGGTGTCGGGGATGGCAGGGAGAAGCAGTGGCATGGTCAGAGATGGAGGGGAGAAGTGGTGGCATCTTTAGATTTTCTCATAGGCCCGAATGCAGTTTACTCATTGTTAAAATAAAATCATGTTTTACAAGTCCTTCCAAACATTATGCTGAATAAGAAGAAACAAAAATATGAAGAAGAAAATAGATCATTTACTGTAAAGGCCTAGTTTTTATAACCGTAAGTAATTTCTAGGATCTGACATTAGTAGGATCAATATTTGCCCTCTTTTTATGATAAAATTAAAGTGTGCAATGAATTTTAAACTTAGTAATTTTAGAGTAAGTAAAAGTGTACGGCTATATGCCTCAGTGCAGCTCTCAAAGGCTTAATAACTTGTGTGGCTCTTGAGTTGTATAAATTTGGCCACCCTTGCTCTAGAATAATGTGAAAAACACACAGCACGGTAATGTATGTTCCCCTACATTCCAGGTGATTTTTTTTTTTTTTTTAAATAGAATTTCACTTGCTACCAAACTGCATTGATACCTGAACAAATGAAATAATTCAAATACTTGCCATAAGAGAAGAGGTCTTCTCACAGTGTGAGATGGGCACATAAGGCGTTGAATCCACTAATTCTCACTAGCATGTTTGTCAGGAAACTATAGGTCACCTGACTGCCACTTAAAGGTAGTACCTCCTAGAAGATGGTCTGCTTTCTCACACCTGAGAAAGACCTGCAGAGAACAGAAGGGCTATCTAGCAGTAGAGTCAAGGTGGTGGCATGTTAGGGAAGCTTGCCAAGATTTAGGCACAATTCCTTGAAAGACAGTAGAGAACCTACAACAAGGGCAGAAGTGCTGCAGCCCTGGAAGAAGAGCTGTAAGGAACTCTAACTTTGAAAGAAAAGGACCTATGCCTGGCCTAGTAGAGAAGGATGATTTGATTTCTCCACTGCACAATGATGGAACCTTTTAGTGTCTGAGTGCAAAAGCAAACGTAAACTGTGGAACAAGAATGACTTATTACAGATCCAAGAGGGGAAAAGTTAAATAAACTGCTTAGGTTCAGGTGGGTTGATGGAAAACCAGGAGAAGAAACTTGAAGTTTAGGTAAAACAAACAAGGAGTCCTGTGGCACTTTTAAGGACTAACGAGTTTATTTATCATATGCATGACAGCTGCTGTGCTGTGGGAATGGCCTGTTCTAACTACTCTACAAAAGGCCCTGTATTCTAGGGTTATTTAATGCTTTCCACTCTCATCGAGTTTTGGAGTACTTAATAGCTGCAGCCGCTACTTAATAACTGTTTTCTGGTTAATGTGTGAATAAGGCAAAACCAGTCCAAGGCCTAATATAACTTATAGGGATGAGAGATGTATAGTTATGGAAGTGAAAGAAAGATCATGCCTGTGTATTTCCTCCCACCTAATTCCTGGAGTGATACGAGTGTTAACCGCACTGGAGAAACCATTTCCCTCTTTGTTGCCATCTTGTACAGGGGTCCTCAAACCTTTTTTTCTTTAGCAACACAGTTGGCTGCAGGGACCAACCATGGTAACACAGAAGCCCCACCACCACCACCCGAAAAAAGAAGAGAAAGCCCCCAGCAGAAGTTTTTACAATTGCCTTTTTCCCCATTGTTGATCCTAGTCCCCGGCTGTTTCTTGCTGCCCCAGAGGAGTTTCTGCAGCAACACTGACTCCTGAGGCTGCCAGAAGCCCCCACCACAGGCCCCTATTGCCTCCCCTGACTCTTATGGCAGCCCACTGCTGCTTCCCCTAATACTCAACTGCATTCCCTGACTCCTGCAGCCAAGGCTGCGGTGCTCCAGAAACCATCCACAGCTTCAGGAGCACTCCCAGCCTTAAAGCTGGTAGCAGTGGCACTAGGGCTGGGATTCTTCCTGAGTCTGTGAGGGTTTCCAAAGCAGCTCAGCCTCCGAAATGCTGCCAGTCTGATCGCTGGCTCACCTCGTGCTGCTCCCAGGCCGCTTCCAGCCTCCGTTGGCTCACCTCACCCTGCTTAGCCTAGAATCAGGGCAAGGGAAACGAATGGCGGAGCTGGGGCTGGGAGGAGTGCAGCCACCAGTTTTTGGTGATATACCTCCCCGGTCTTGTGTCACAGCACAGCAGTTTAGAACTGCTAATCTAGCTGATGTGTTGGATAGACATTTCCGAAATAAAGAAATGTTGATCATTGGATTCTGGTAGTACCAGCTGTAGATCTGGAGAAACAGGAGGCTCTAGAATAGTACCACAATGAAAGAGGGACATTTGTCACCTAATTTCTTCCCATGATGGAAAAAAAAAGTTGGTTTTCGAAGTTATAGAGGAAAGTTAAGGATAGCCCTTTAAAACTACAAGCTATGTTTGCTCTAGAAATTCCCATAATTGATATGGGGGGCAGGGAGGAATGTACTGCAAACATGCAGGGTGAATCAAAACTAAAAGCTTTTAAAATTAAACTTAGTAATAGGGTGTGCTTAGTCAATCTGGGAACAAATACTCTGCAATCAGCAAAATGATGTACAGCTTTCCACAGAACAAAAGAATGCTCTTGGTAACAGTGTGGTGCTGCTTCATTTAGCAGATTAAGGCAGCATCCTGGAAAGAAACTTTTCAATTGCTGTGTAGGCTTGGTTCTGATGCTATGCATCAAAATCCAAGCTATTTGTTTTTTGGAGAGCGGCTCCTGTGGCTGACCATTTTGTGGATTACTCAGTGATTTTTGCACTTTGTCTTCTAAAAATCAGTCCTAAATAGAAGGACCAAACAAATAGTGCCACTAGTTCCTTCCCAGGAGCTTTGTAGTCTTGAAATTCTTTGTAGATAAGTCACTCTTGCAATAATAGTCAATATGGCTATATTTAGTTAGAAAAATATTGTACATCACCCCCTTTCTCTGACTTCTCAAACAGCTTGTCAGTAGAGTCCAATAAAGCACAGTAGGCTGACTGACTTACTCCAGCTGTGTGAAGACAGAGAGAGACAAGGAATGAAAACAAAAGTTGAGTGGGAAGGGAATGGACTGGATTTGTGAGGGTAGTGTTTGTAGTGTTCTTGATGGTTCATTAAAGACCTCACTGTTGAATGAGTGAGGAATAGAACTTTAATAACACAGACAGGTATGAGTCTCAGGTGTGCAACTGGAAGCAGCCATGTTAGATCTCCTTGGGCACTCCTCCCAATTCACACAACATTGGCCTATGTTAGGCAATGTCATTAAATTAACAGCCTTCTAAAACCATGTGTCTATAGTATTTGTTTTTAAAATGAAAGTGCATTTATAAAACAATGAAGACATGAGGTCTGTTAGAAGAAAAGTTGAATATCTTTATTTGTTCTGACTGCATAAACAATGTTGGTGTTGGCTTTTAGGAAATGATTCATCGTACACAGCAGTACTAGATGCTTTAGATTAATAAAAATAATAATAATAATGTGTCAAGACTTTATACATATTCAGGAACCTTTGATTTCAGCTACTGACAAGAGTTAAATCTCGTGCGTGTGTGTTGGTGGTGTTTATAGGGTATGTCTACACTATGGGCTTAAGTCAACATCCACAGTTATTCAGAGAAGGAAAAAGAATTTGTTGTGACAGAAGTGTTTAGTCCTGTGCAAGGCACAGGAGGCATAATCTAAATAGACAGCAGACATATTGTGCTATCCAGAGGAGAGCCCTTTCCTTAGGGCATTATTTATCCCCCAAAAAGTTGTTTTCACAAAAGACGTTTTCAGTAAGTAATCTGCTCAGTTTGGCCATTTTTCACTTATTTCCCTGGAATTTCTGATGTACTTTCACCCTCTGAAAACCTTGGCAAGGTTTAAACTGTCCCTAGGAATGCAATTCTTCCTTTTAATGGCTTCACTGGAATAGCCTCTGTAAAAATAAAGACAAAATTTGGCACTGTGTGTGCTGCCTTTTGGTGAAGGCATGGTCCTCTCTTCTTTGGGATCTTTGTGTTCCCTCTTCTACCAAGTCCTGATGTAGCAGACTTGTCTTGTCTGAAATTTCTTAAAAGAGCTGTGTGTATTCAACTTAACTATATATCTCTCTGCAGGAAGCTTTAGTGAGCATGTTAAAGAGTTTGGGCAGATAAAAGGCATATGATTGTCAACAAGGAAACATACACACTTACTGTTTTTTTGGTTGCGTTTTGGGGTTTTGTTTGTGTGTTTAAGAATATTAGTAATAAAATTTTCCCATAACAGGAGAGGAGAGGTTTTGAGCCACAGTAAGATGCTGCAGATCAAATCCTCAGCTGGTGTAAATCAGCATAGTTCCAACTGACTTCAGTGGCTTTATTGCAGTGCATTCACTTTGGAGCCAATACTGCAGCAAGGAAAAACAATTTATGATGCTGTAGTGGTATATGCAGTGCATCATTCTCCACTGTCGGGAACGATGTTAAATGTGCAAAACCAAAGCAGAACTTCACTAATTCAGACTCTGTTAATCTGTGTGCTTTGTATTTCACACAGAGAAGAATTTTTTCATTCTCCTTCCACTTCCCAGCAAGCACTAAAGAACAGGGATAACACTCCTAGTCAGGTTCTTGTACTACTTAATTTATCATAGTTTTAAAAGTACATCTATGAATGTATTATGAAATAGCCTTTCAAATATTTGAACCACCATTGTCATAATAATTTAACATTTCTTGTACAATATCCTTAGACTGTTTTGTTCATTTAATTCTCTAATTTGCCAGCTTCAGTAGTTTGTGGGGTCTGTTTTGCTACTATAAATTCAGCAAATGTTTAAAGGTTTCATTCTCCATGATAAAAGGTATATAGTTCTTTGTCTTTGCCATGTTTTAAATATGGATCTTTGTTCTCCTTTGTGTTTAGGTACTGCTATGTGGATATTTGTTAGCAATGACTGATGTGGAATCTACATATGCAGATTTTATTGCTTCAGGAAGAACGGGTAGAAGAAATGCCCTACATGATATCCTGGTGTCTTCTACAAGTGGGAACTCTAGTGAATTGTCCCTAAAATTATCAGAACTTGATATAAACAAAACAGGTAACCATTTGTATTGTTTTATTTCAGCTGTTTACAAAAAGAAAAGAAAATAAATAATTTAATAAGTCTGGTTGATGTACACATTACACACTGTGTAAGTATGAAGTCCAGCCCTTCAGCTGATATTGCAGAATCAGTGGCGTTTGCTACTTGTATGGAAGTCCAGATTTTAAAATGGCTTCTCTCCCCAAATTCAAATAAATGGTGAATTTCAACTCTAAATTTGAGCTGATGATCTGCTTAGGGGTTTTGATTATGGAAGATCAGATGTTCTCTCTCTATTGCATAAGAATAAGAAAGGTAAAAGTCAGTTCTGAAGGTAATTATAAATGATTTTAGGATTGACTTTTAATGCGGGCTTTTGTGGTGTTTTTGTTTGGAGCCAGGATGGAGGCTTAGTCTCCAGTATTCAGTTTTACAGTTTCAGAAGGGATAGCCGTGTTAGTCTAGTCCAGTCAAAAAACAACAAGGAGTTGTGTGGCACTTTAAGACTAACTGATTGATTGATTGATTTTTTTATTTTTTTTTTTTTGTGTGTTTGGTTTTACACCCACTCTTACTCCTTGGAGATAATGGGGTAGGCAGTGGACACCACTTAGCAAGCAGTATACCTGAGTTATACAGTGGTATTTGGGTGGTATTTAATCTTGGTGCTGCAAGTAGTGTGCTGTCTGGGCTGGCACAAACTTATTTAAGCTTTCTGTGTGTTTCCCCAACTGTATAATGACAGTCCTGTCTAAAAGGTTATCATGAGGTGTAATTGCTGTTTGTGCAGCAGTTGCAGGACAACGTGATGCCCATGATTATCCTTTTGTCAATTTATTTCAAACTTCTTTTTCTATTGACTTCTTTTACACATAGCTGTAGTAAATATTGACATTTTTTCCTTTTGATTCTAATTGCCCTGACATAAAGATAGTTCTGATTTACCACTTACTGCAGCTGCAGCAAGTTGTTTGGCCCTCATGGGAAAAGAAGGCAATGAGTCTGAGAAGGGACTGCCTGGGGACAAGTAGCTACCGCGTAAGGGTGCGTGTGCACTTTCAGTGAGGACAGAGTGTCTTGAGGTTTCTCTTTACACTACACAGATCATAGGATAAAGCCGTGTTTCTCAGCCAGTGTTCTGTTGGACATTGGTGCTCCTCAGAAATATTGCAGATGTTCTGTGACCCACTTTGACCTCTGTCCATTGGGGACTGAGTAGTGGGGGGGGGGAGGTGCGACTTAATGCCCTAGCCACAGCAGAGCTTCCAGGCACACAGCAGCAGATATTGATGCTCTGGAAGTTTTGCTGTGGCTGGGGCACTTTAAATTTCAAGCCACTGCTACCAGCTTTTTCAAGAATGTTTGTTTTCATCAGGTGTTTTGTGTAATTAATAACTTTAAGTGTTTCTGGGCTACTAACAGTTGAGAGACACTGGCATAGAGATTGTGGGATTTGTTTGTTTTCTTCCTGGACTTGTGTAATAGCAAACTTATATCCTTAATAGGCCTACCTCCAATGCAACTGCTGTATATAACCTGGAGCTATATTTTTTGGAAGGCTGAAGGTATTTTTAGTAGGATAGGTCTGACATTTTTATATATAACAATTTACTTATAACATTTGTTTTAATGTGTACAATTTTTAATAAATAGAGATTGAATGCCTTGTCTTATATTCTAAGTATACTCAACTTTCTTACAGCTAAGATTCCGCATCTCCCTTTAAACTTTCTTCCTTCCACACATTTACATTTTACAAAATTACATTTACACAGTCAAACTTCAATGTTTTGACTGTATTCAGTATCTCTGAGCACTGAAGGAGCAATTACTAGCTAGAGCGACTTTCTCTTGTGATCATTAAAAGGAATTTCACTTAGTTTATGTCAAAAATGCAGTAGACTTTGACCTGATGGGGAGATTTAGAATCCTGAGTCTTCATAAACCCTGAGAATGGTTAAATAGTAATGGTTAGCCTAAATTTGATAACATATTAAGTTTGTTTTCAGAGACCCCTTTTCTCCTTATGTAAATGTTAATAATTTCAGACAAGTTTTTGGAGAACCACACGAAACCTTATTAGAGTAGCAAGGTACATAGAAATGCTGTTCTATCTCCTCTTAAATTACTCAGGTGGGTATATTGCTAACCTTCAGATCAGGAATGGTCTGGGGCTTTTTAGAAAACTGTTATTTTCCCCATGACCTGATTCTGCAAAGAGAGTATGGTTTTGGTTTTTGTCTTTTAAAGATACCAAATCAAAAGTGTCAGAAATTCAGGTCTTCTGCAGTGTGTCCCTGGCAGTGTTGTACCAATGGCCAGAAAGGATGCCCCACCAAACCTGTGTCAGAGTAAGAAAGTAGTTCACTCTCCATGCCAATCCAACAGTTTTGGCATCTTTCTAATGTAGGAACAGACTGACCCTGCCAATGAACAGGTTACCAAAAAGTTGCCAAACAATTCTATCAAAAAGTGCTTGTATTCGTTAATTCACACCAATATAGTGACACATTCAACTAAGTTGGTAGGTCCAAAATTTGACTGTCATCGTCCACTTTTTTCTTCAAAAGTGCAAGTGTATAAGTATATTCCTTCAGAACAAGTACTCCTGTGCTCTCTTGTCAAAAGAAACCAGCTGTCATGAGCAATCTCCTAATACCACAAAGTGGCACATTTTAAACATGAATTATCTTTTTTCCCCCCAGCAATGCAACTCATTGTGGTTCCAGCTCCTTAAACTGAGCTTTGTCAGCCTTCAAATAAGGCTCAAGTGTCCACAGACCATTCCCTGACCCTTCTTTGTTTCCTCCCCTCGAGCAGGGAAGCACCTAATTAATTATGGCACAAGTGTGACTGGCCCATTTCTCCTTAAAGGGGCCAGTCACCCTGAGGCAATGGCCAAGTCTACACTGATGGCAGCAAATTCGCTGCTGTCAGTTCAATCTTTCCCTATCGACTGAGCGATCTGTGAAGACCCACTCAGTTGATCCAGAATTTGACTCAATAAGCCCATCCCCTGAAAAAGAGTAGCACTGAGATGAAGGGGCAGCATTCCCTCCAAGTGGAAAGTATTTCCCTTCAAGTAAGAGGGCATTATAAAATTGAAGGGAGATACACAAGGTGTTTTAGTAGCTTGCACATCTTCCTTTGACTGCTTCTGAAGATAGTGGCAAGTATAGAACAAGCTAATGTTTAGATGTTTAAGGCCAAGAACAGGCTATTGTGATATTCTGCTCTGACCTCAGCCAGCCGTAGAATTTCACCCAGAAATTCATGCATCAAGCACAATATTTTATGCTGTAATTCAAATGTATCTTTTAGGAGACATTCAATCTTTAGAGTGTAAGGTATTTACCATTTTCCATGGTAAATAGTTTTATTGGGGAATTTACCTTCACTGTTGAAAGATTTTCTTCTTATTCCAGACTGAATATTGTTTAGCTTCAGCTTCCTACCACTAGATCTTGTTATGGCTTTATCTAGCAGCTAAAAGAGCTCTTTACTATCACTGTTGGATATGTTCTGCCCACGTAGGTACTTAGAGGTCATTATGAAATCACCTCTTAACCTTCTTTTAGGTTGACTAACTTCTGAAGTCTATTTGGTTAATCACTGAAAGACATACTTTCCAGTCTGCAGATCATTCATGGGGTTTTTAATGAAACAGCAGAAGTAGTGGCATGTACAGAGTGTGGTACATGGAAAAGGTACTACACACAGTGAATAAATTCAAAAAATAATTTTACCACAGTTGTTTAAAATGGTACTTATTGTCTTTCATAATTGTATAGCCCAGTCAGTATTTAGTTCCAATACAATCAATGGTTTTCTTACATAGTTCCAAAGGGGCAGCTGTGTTAGTCCAGCAAAAAAAAAAAGAGAGTCCTGTGGCACTTAAAAACTAATGGATTTATTTTTCGCATGAGCTTTCGTGGGAGAAAATCCCACTTCATCAGATGCATTGAAGATGAGGTTAAGTTCCCTCATCTTCAAAGCATCTGATGAAGTGGGATTTTCTCCCACAAAAGCTATTATGAAAAATAAATCTATTAGTCTTTAAGTGCCACAGGACTCCTTGGTTTTGTTTTGCTTGCATAGTCAAATTAACATGGTAAAGAAACCTGAAAAACAGTTAATATCTTCCAGTTTTAGTAATCTTACTATTACTGGAAATGATAGATGATAGCTGTTTAGCCAGAATTGGGTTGTCAGGGTATATCTTTCAATATATAGTCTTGATATTTTATTAACCTAGGGTTTATTAAAGCATATTTTAATTAAATGCACCATTATTTTGTCAGTGTGGTTTTTCTTTTGACTTCCTTTCTCCATGTCTTTTGACACTTCTTAAATTTGAGAGGCTATGGGGTGAGGTAGTATCTCATATTGGACCAGCTTATGAAAACTTATTTCTTTTAACAGAATGTGGTCAATGAAAGAGATTACCTAATCCATTGTCTCTAATATCTGGGATCAACATGGCAATAACACTACAAACTTTCTGAGTTTGGCAGAGAATAATATTTATTCTAAAAGCAAAATACAGATATATAATGGATAAGTCTGGACCCCCCCCGTCATTTCCCACATTTGTTTGCTTCTTGCAGAAGGTGAAGGAGATGCACAAAGAAATCCAACTGAACAAGCTGAGGAGACGCAGGGAGAGACACCAAAACAAGAAAGCTGACGTACAACTTTGACCAACAGGAGCAGCTGCTGGATATTTTCAGATTGCAAGAGCATGCTGGAACAAATCTGTTTCCATGAGCAAACCGTGAAAAAGAAAATGGATGGATTTCAGTCTTGGAACCTGCTCAACAAAATGGGGACTCAGGCTATGGCAGCAGACAGAATTTTCTCTACCTCTGTCATTAGCAATGGTTGAAACATTTCTTATATTGGGACATTGTCATCAGATGGCTCTTTTAATAACAACCACTTGATGGGAATGCTTGTAGACAGTAGAACAAAGTAGATAGTTCTCGTAGCAAATGGTCTTTGAACCATGAGAGGATTTAATTGTGTGTGTTGGCAAAGGGTTGAGTGTTCCTGAGAGATTAAAATTCTCTGGCCAAAGGTGTTCACCTAGTAAAAAGAACTATATAGAAAGCACTGTTTTTAGAACTCTGCGTCTGTGATTTACAGCTCTGTTATTTACAATGTTTTGTATTGTACTACTTAAAAGCTCCACCCTGCCGTATCTGAAATGCTTATGAAGAATATTTGTGTTACTGTGAATTTTTCTACCACTTGTTTGAAAGGGCTGTTTTGGGGTTGGTTGGGTTTTTGTTTTGGGGTGGGGTTTTTTTGCATAATGTGATGATGTGCACATGGTAGATTAAAATGTCAACTGCTAAATTGATTATGCCTGAAACTAATGACTCATCAACACTCCATTTTATTACTAAAGGAGCCTGCAGAACGATTCACTAATGTGAATATTCCTTCAGTTCAGTATGTTTTGTCCTTGGTACAGTTCAGACACTTGACTGTAGTTAGTTGCGGATCACAAATTCAAACAATCTTTACATTTTGTTTTTTGCCTGACCCTAATTTTTCTCCAAATTATTAATCTTTCTCTGGGATGTTTTTTTAATAAACTAGAGGTAGTTTGATCTTTTATTTTATTACTGTTGTTTTAAACTTATAACCTGGATGGTTTGAAGAGCATTGATTTGAAAATAATAAAGCCTGTGATGCTGGTGAAGCTGTGGTTCCTGCTGTTAAATACAACTCCTGTCTACATGAGGGAACGGACTAGCATAGCAGTTCTGGAATAAAAATTCTGATATAGTTTTTGCTATTCTGGAATAATCTCCCCTTTGTGAACATTTGATTCTGGGATGAAAGTGATTTTATTCCAAAATAACTCCTTTGCTTTTGTGATCAGGCTAATTAATTATTCTGGAATAAAGTGACTGAGTCCAGAATAGTGTGTCCATCAAGGGAAGTTACTTTGAGATAACTATTACAGAATAAGGTATTCTGCAATGGCTATGATGGTCAGTTTTCCCCAGGTAAACAAGGCCACAGATGCACACTAGTGCTTAGTACTGGGGCACTCCCATGTCTCCCTGGCTGAGGTGAGTGAGCAGAATGACTGCTACTGTGGTAACTGCATGGGCACCAATCACAGAGTAAAAAGAAGAGAAGCCTCCTGCCCCCTTTTTAAAGTAATAGACAGTTATGTCACTTTTTTCCTTTGGTTTTGAATGTTATGCACTTTTTAATGTTTGTAAACTTTTACTAAATACTAGTGTGATTTCTTTCTGGTATATTAGTCATTAGTTAATGAAACATTCTTTACTGTTATGGCCACGGCTGTTGTTTCTATAATATGTATCATATTTGTCACATGGAATTTTTTGTGAGATGTGTAAACTCTCTGATCAGTATTATGAGCTCATTTATTAGTGTTAATAAAAAAAACCAAAACAGCAGCATGCCTGTGATTCATTAACACAGTCTAGCCCTTTTTATCTTGTGTTGTCTGGAAGTTGGACTAATTGTCAAACTTCTAGCTCTCCTGGTGACTGCAGGAATAACATTTTCATTCAGTCTAACTGCTCTAATAAATGCACACTAATTTTGCCTCAATTGGTTTTCTTTGGAATCTACTTTGAAAGAACCTGAATTGTTCAAAAGTTTGCCCTTGCTTCCGAACCAGGACTGGAAACTTAGGAAAAAATATGATTTGTCACTGTAGCATGAAATGGTTAGTCTTCCCGCCACTAACAAAAGTATAACTCTGCTCCTCAGCATAACGTCATTTTGTTATGGTGCAAAAGTGGTTGGATAACTACTCTGAGAGCAGTTATCAATGGTTCACAGTCATGCTGGAAATGTATAATAGCAGGGTCCCACAGGAATTGGTTCTGGGTCTGGCTCTGTTCAATAAGCTGGGAGGGGTTGCAAGTGCTTTGGAGGATAGGATCACAATTCAAAATTATTTGGACAAACTGGTGAAATGGTCTGAGGTAAACAGAAATTCAGTAAAGACAACTGCAAAGTATTCCACTTAGGAAATAACAACCCATTGCACACATATGAAATGCACAATGGCTGCCTAAGGAGTGTTGTGGAAAGGGATCTGGGTGTCATAGTGGGCCACAAGCTAAATATGAGTCAACAGTGTAACAGTATTGCAAAAAAAAGCAAATACCATTCTGGGAAGTATTAACAGAAGTATATAAGTAATGCATGTAAAATAATTCTTGCACTCTACTCCACACTGATTAGGCCTCAACTGAAGTGTCCAGATCTGGGTGCCACATTTTGGGAAAGGTGTGAACAAATCAGAGAAAGTCCAGAGAAGAATAACAAGAATGATTAAAGGTCTGGAACACTAGACTTATAAGGGAAGACTGAAAGAGCTGGGTTTGTTTAGTCTGGAAAAGAGGAGACCGAGAGGCGACATGATAAGTTTTAAGTACTTGAAAGGTTGTTAGAAAAAGGAGGGAGAAAAATTGGTCTTAACTGCTGATGATGGGACAAGATGCAATGGGCTTAAATTACAGCAAGGGAGGTTTAGGATGGACTTTAGGAAAAAAATTCCTAATCATCAGGGTGATTAACCACTGGAATAAGTCACCTGGGTAGGTTGTGGAATCTCCATCATGGGAAGATTTTAAGAGCAGGTTAGACAAGCACCTGTGAGAGATGATTTAAGAGGCTACTTAGTCCTGCTGTGTGTGCAGGGACTGGACTCAATGACCTCTCATGGTTCTTTCTAGTTACTATGATTCTATTTTCAAAGGGGCAGCCGTGTTAGTCTAGGAAAGCGCAAAAAAAAGGGGGCAAGGAGTCTTGTGGCACTTAAAGACTAACATTTATTTTATCGCATGAGCTTTTGTGGGAGAAAATCCCGCTTCATCAGATGCTTTGAAGATTTTATGATTCCCTTCCTCCAACAAACTTGTCAGGAAAGTGCTGTTAGAAGGAGAAGCAACAGGAGCAAATAAATACAGGGCATTAGTCCAACTGTTTGTCTTTGCTTATTTTCTTCCTCCATTTTTCCATTTCAGTATGTTTTTGTGCAATAGAATTCCATTTTCTCCT
Organism: Podocnemis expansa; assembly: GCA_007922195.1. NCBI lineage: Eukaryota > Metazoa > Chordata > Testudines > Podocnemididae > Podocnemis > Podocnemis expansa. Next base: position 608,970 of record ML681998.1, read on the forward strand.
TCTCTCTTTAACTAGTATTTGTTCTTTCCCCTTTATTTCCATCTTGCAGTGCTTCCTGCTCTCATCTTGAAGAGAAAAATGGAACCTTCCTTTTTTTTTTTATATATCTAAGAACCCATTTCTGCTACTCCTACATGGAGAGGTGCTTTACCCAGTTTTATAGTTTATGTTGTTCATTTTTCTAGCATCAGAGTGCCTCAGTAGTCAGGCTAAGTTTCCAATTAACATGAGCAAGCATGGATGAATTAGGCCCTAAATATGCAATTCTATCCCTTCTTGGTTGCCCATTTCTAAATATGCACTGTCCTATTCTCTGTCCCTTACTTTTCCCCACGCTGAGTTGTCTTAACTCTTGTGGGAAAAGTCCCAGAAAGTCTGGGAATTTAATCCAATGTGGTTCTATAGAAATTACTCTAAAAAGTCTGTAAGAGGTAACCAACATGGACATCCAGGTTAGTGATTTAATAATTCTTTAGAAAGGCTACCACTGTTATGGTGGTATGTTATTCCACGGACTCTTTCATAATGTTTCTTTCACTTATCCCCTTGCATTTCTGTCCTTCACACTCTTCCCCCTGTTCTGTTCATTGGTCCAATTAGCAAATAAAAACTGTTTAGGGGTGGTTGTGTCCTGCTGCAACTTCAATCTACCAAAACCATAAAAGCATGGAAATAAGAAATATGGGCAAAATGCTTGTTTCGTTCTTCTCCGTTTCATGCTATTGATCACATGCTCCGTAAGGCTTTCACTTCTGTCTCTAACATCAACCTTGCATTCTAATGTCAAACTTTATCAATGACTGTGTAGACTTTTTTAAATTAACAGATCAGCACATCTGAACTTGCACGTATTCCTTACATCTGAGTAGTCATACCATAATGCTACTTACTGAGTATGCTAGTAGCACTGTTGCAGACAAAGGAGAGATGAAAGGAATGCATAAGACTTTCCTTGAACTTATTTCCATGCTTCTGAAGTTTTGAGTGGATGGAGTATGTTCTGCCTCAAAAGACACATCCCAGAGTATTTTAGACTTCTGGTGAAATGGGAGCAAAGAAAAGTGAGGCAAATATTCACCATGAATAAGATGTGCCAAAAGGGATTATTCTGAAACTCTTAATACTATAAAGACTGATTCATTTTTCATCAAACCACCATGAAAAAATTCAAATACTGTTCAAAGCTTTTTCTGAGTTTTGGCTTTTGCCATTTTTATGAGACCATTACAATATAAAGATTTAAGTGTCTGGTTAAAATTGAGCTCTGTATCACAGCATAACTGCACCACAGCTACTGTTTCACCTTAACATTACTCTTAAGTGTTCTGCTTCCTTTCCTTGGGTGTGCTGATTTAAGTTTTCTGGACCCCGTTTGTTCCCTTGTTCTGTTTCCCTTCCTATCTGTGGTTTTGTCTTCCCCATGGTTCCTCCATCTTCCAGTAAAATAGGAAACCATGGTATGTTGATAGAGATGGGGGCTACCTGACTTTATTAGACTCTCTTAAACTGATTCTTCTCTATAATGTGAAAAGGAGGCTATAACTTCCTTTGTATGGCCTCTATGCCATGAGGCTTGCTTAGATGTATACCCACAGGATGTGGAAATGAAGCAGTTGGGAGAGGAGTATGAGGTCAAGTAGTGCAGGTATTGCTGTGGCTACCAGCAGCTGGTAGGAGGGCATCTCTGAATGTTGTTATTAGAGCCATGTGCAGAAAATTACATCACTCAGCGGTGTAGCAAACAGTCACTGTGATAGGCTACTGCAGTATTCTGAACAAAACTTACAGAATTAAAATAAACTTTATTGAGGTAAATTAAATGAATGGAGTTAACACCTTCATGGTTCATTGTATTCAAAGTGCACCTTCTCTAATAGGGAAGGAGTTGATAATGAACTTCTTCCATTAGCTGATGCTGTAGCCACCCTTCCGGAGAGATATACAGTTAGTAGTTCAAACAGGATTCTCCAGAGACCAGCAGATGAAGAAAAGCTTTTGGATAAAATCTGGGTTGTAAATTGACTCAAGGCATGATCCAGCAAACAGACAGGTCCATGGAGGGCCCCAATACTTAGATGGGCCTACTGAGGCCTGCTATATTTTATAGTTGGATTAAGTGGGCCACAAGGGTTAACATAACCCAGTCATTCTCCAACAATAAATGGTGTTAAACAAGCTCCAGGGGGGTTGGTATTCAAAGACTTCAGCCAGCTTAGTGCTGTGGCAAATACACCATTAAAAAGCCTTTTAGCCTTATTAAGGATACAGAAAAGAAGAAACAGCTTTTGAAATGTAAAGTAAGTTTTTCACTTTAACAACCATTTTCTCGTTTCCTTTCCCTTGACGGTCTCTTAGCTGGCATCAAAGATTATGATAATCCTCCTTCCTCAGGAAAAGAGAAGTGAGCTGGTATTGGGGTGTTTGGGATTCAGCTGGAGCCAGTAGAGGTAAAGAAATTAGTCCCATTCTTTGGTCTGGTCAGAAACTCAGGATTAAGATGCTGAAGGCCTATAGTCACAGGACATGGTAGGGTGGTGTTTCGCTTCAGTAACTTTGGTGTTTCTCTTCTATTTTTTCCCCAAAGCCTCTCTATGGACCCAAAAAGGAAATGATGGGTGGGGTAGCTCTTTCCCTTATTATTTATCAGCCAGTTAGGCCCCTTATTCATTCATTGATTCCTGGTCCATATTTTCTTGTTTTACCGAACATCAGGGACATTGCTGGCTTCTCGCACACGGGGCTTGTGCCCCGAATCCCCATGCCAGTGCCCCAAGTCCTGGCACAGCCCCTGCCTCTCCTGGTCTCCAGCTGGAGGTGTGGGGCCCAGCCGCCTGCAGCAGTGGCCACTTCTGTCCTTGTCCATGGCCATGCCACCTGTGGTGGCAGCTGCAGCTCCCTTTCCTGTCCCTGGCCAGGGATCTGGGACCAGGCTGGTGGCGGCAGGTGCCTGAGGCCAGGTCGGGCCTGAGCTCAGAATTGGGGCCGGGGGCATGGCCCGCAGCCAGCAGGCAGGGCCGGGTCCTTCCCCCAGGGCAGCAACGCTCCTGCCAAGCATCATTTCAACAGTCCTTGAGGGTGTATGCTGCGGTGGGGACTAATGTTGAGCAACACTGGGAGCTGTGAGTTGCTTTGCCTGGCAGCCAGTGACGGAGCACAGAGGAGAGGGACAGGAGGCTTGGCAGTTTGCCAAGCCCTCAGCCTGCCCAACAACAGGGAGTGCCGTGTGCAGGGCCTCTAGAATCTTCCACATTGTGCCCTGTCGGCTCACAGTTTTGGCGTGAATTTAACAGCTGCTGATTGGCTGATAAGGGGAGAATTTAAGAGAGGGTCCTGGGAGGAGATGGGGGGGGTTCGCTCTCCAGCCAGGGTCTTATCGAGTGAGGCTCCAGCTCGGTAGCTAGGTTTGAGGGAGGCCTGGCAGCACTGATTACTTCCCTGAGGAAACTGCTGCTGTTAAGGGGGAGCCTCGGAGACTCTGAGACGGCATTAGGCAGATCTCCTGGCAGGCTCTGAAACAAACAAGTGCGGCAGGTCAGGCCCCGAAGCCCAGGGCCTGGAACTGTGTTAATAGAAGACTGACTCTGTTTTTTTGGACTCTGATACTGGGGCGAAAGACTTTTGAAAAAGGACCCGGGGCCGTCAGAGGTCCGAAGCAGACGGGACAAGTCTGGAGTCGGGGGTCTGCGCGAGACCCTGATCATTACTCTGCTATCATCCACCGCCAAGTGGGACACCTACTCACCTTAAGCGTGGTACCTGGGAAAGGGAAGGGTGCAGGAGAGTGTAGTCATCCGTGTGAATCACCTGGGCAGCAGGGCTGACGGTGTCCCCGGTGGGTTGGTTACCTGTAAAAGGGGAAGGACCAAAGGAAAAAGGTTACGATTAACACGGCTAATGATCTAAGGTTATGATTAATGGTATAAGGTATACTTTGATTCCTAAAAATCCTTTGATTTACTGTCTTGTTGATTCTCAATACTCCCTATCCTTGTCCCTGTTAATAAATACTTACTTGTTTAATTGCTGTGTGAGGTGTTCTGTAATCCGGTGTCACAGGAGGATGCGGTAGGATGATAGATGCCTATTGGTGGGAGGGGCCTGCTCATTAAAGGGAGTTTTGCAAATAAACATCACTCTAACAAGAGCAGGGGTCTCAAACACATGGGCCGCATGTGGTCCCTAAAGCTATTTCCTACAGCCTGCAATGACACTGTTGTTACCAATATTTGCAGTATTGTTGTATGAAAAGGTGTCAGTGGTGCCGCCCTCGGGCTAACATACTAGTCCTCATGCAGCCCTCATGGTGATTTGAGTTTGAGACCTCTGGCCTAGTGTCCATATAGAGAATGAGGTTGTCAGTGTCTCCAGCCAAAAGTGGGGACACTGAAATAGCTGAAGTACAATGCCAAATGTAACACACCTCAGCATGGGAAATGTCCAAGTAGGGTATAAGACAGCTGTATGGGAGGTGACAAAGGTAACTACAGCCAAGAAGGAAGGAAGTGTCTGACTGCCAAATGGTGAAAATGTAAAGGATCCTGAGTCAGGTAGGAGAGGGTATTTTGCTCACCTTGACTCAATGTGTGGGGACAAAAAGGCCACCACAGTGTAGTGGGGCAGCCATACTCCTCCCTGCCCCCAACAGAGAAATGGATGTGAGGCACCAGAGAAAGGAATTTGACTATGAGTGAGGTTTGGAGACTGCACCAGGCCTGATACCTCTGCTGTTAGACGGAGTGTGTGGTTGAAAGGTACTTCAGCAGGATGCAGCTCTGGCCTGTTTTTCCCTTTAGTCCAGAGAATGGCTGCTTGTAATGTTCCAGTGTTGGAGGTGACCTTCAGTCCATTGTTAAGGCAGCTAACCTCTAAGGAGATAAATGAGTAAAGCCTTGCACGGATACAAAAATGTTGATCTGCCTCCAATCTGCACACGTAAGTATCAATGTCTACTTAACCCACAATCCACACTCCCTGCTTTACATCTATCTGAATTTACACCCCACCCACAGTGCCTGTCAGCTGTTTGATGACCCCTATGCACTCCATCACCACCACCAATCAGCTGTTGCATGGCCAGCATGCCACTCAACAGCTCACCGTCAACCAGCCCCAAGGCCTTTGCCAAACAGCTGACTTGCAGCCAGACAGGAGCTCCTCAAAACAGCTGATCAGACTGCCTGGGGATAGCAAAGGGGAAGGGGGGCCAGATTGCCTGAGAGCAGGGAGACCAGAGGGGAAGAGGGGTTGGGTTGCCAGGATTTTAAGGAGAAAAGTGAAGGAGAAGAATGAGGGGAGTTATCCACTGGAGGGTAGCTTAAGGGGATGGTGCTCTCTTGTCATCCTGTGATCCTGTGGCTAGAACAGGGGTCTGTAACCTGTGGCTCTGGAGCCTCATGCAGCTCTTTGGCTGGCCCCTTGCAGCTTCTTCCTCCAGGGCCTCCCCACCACCACCAGGAGACCCTGGCAGCAGCCTGCTCCTGGCTCTACCCCACCCCAACCACTGGAGGACCCTGCAGGTGGCCAATTCCTGGCTCCAGGCCCACCCTGCCACCAAGGGATGTTGTGGGCAGCTCGCACCAGGCTCCAAGCTCCTCGCCCACCAGCAGGGAACCTTGCAGGGGGCCCACTCCTGGGCTTCCCCCTCATCAGGGAACCCTGCAGCAGACACCCTGGCCCAGTTCCCAGCTCCCCCCTTCTCCCACTGAGAGGCTACACCCATTGTGGCTCTCAAAGCAGTTGGTAATTGAAAGAATTTTCAAAAAATGGCTCTTATCTTTTGGGTTGCTGACCCTTGGGCTAGGATGTCTCTTGCTGTTAGCCCCACTTAAAGGGAGCTGGCTTCAGGGCCCCGAATTTGTTCTCCATTTCTCTGGGGCACCCCCATTGTGAAGTCAGGGCTGGTGTGTAGAGGTAGAGGCAGTCTGAGCTCCAGGAGGATCAGGACCTGCTCCAGAGGACTGTCTTCTTCCAAAACTGATGGCTGGAGGGTATCTTGTGGTTGCAAGCCACAGCCCCCCTCCTCCCCACCAAACAATTGATCCATGCCCAGGCCCACAGATCTTGAAGGTAGAGTAGCAGCCTAAATGGGTACAGCCTATGAACTGTAGACAGCTTCCCTGCTTTGAGATCCCCAGCCAATCCATGATCCACAAAAAATGGTTAACCGTGGATTTACAGGGCTCTACAAATGATACAATGCACACTTCCTAGAAATTGACTGGCAGGCAGGAGTGGGAGAACTGGTCCCAAGTTTACATCCAAAAGTTTTGCAGTAACCAGGTTGAGAAGGGCCATATGAAAGTTCAACCCCATAAGTTTCAAAGAGAGAACTCATACAGGGTGGTTGACAAATGACTGTATGGATTTTTGAAAGATTTAGGCTGGCTTGCTAACAGAATGTTTGTTATCTCAACAGGTGAAATGTGACATTGTGAAAAGTAATGACAAAACTGCCACCCAGGGAATAAATCTCTCTAAGCAATACACCAATGGGTTCCCCAGGAGTACTCAAACAAATTTTATTGTGTGGGGGTGCAATGATAGAAACCATGTATTTGGAGTTTTTTTATTACTACTGTCAGCCTGGTGATGCAGCAACAACCCCAGCATACCTAATTCAAGCACTACTGCCCTAGTTACACCTATTTCTTTACGGGGGGTGTGAGGGGCGAGATGTGACAGACTGAGAATGTTCATTTACATCCTGAACAAATCTTATGGAATTAAGACAGACTCTTATTGAATTAAGTTTAGCACCTTTGGGCTGCATTGTATTGAAAGTACAATTGAGTGTATGTTCTTGTGGCATTATATATACTGATACTAGAATATTTTCTCAGTTATCAGTCTTTGAAGCCACCCCACTGGAGTGAGAGAGAGTTATACACTAGTTCAAACACTTTCAAAGGGATAGCTATGTTAGTCTCTTTCAGCAAAACAAACAAGGAGTCCCGTGGCACCTTAAAGACTAACAAATTTATGTGTGCATAAGCTTTTGTGGGTTAGAGCCCACTTCATCAGATGTCGAACAAAGTGGTTTCTAGCCCAAAAAAGCTGATGTCCAAATAAATTTATTAGTCTTTAAGGTGCCACAAGATCTGTTCAGTTCCAAAAGGATTCTCCGGGGTCAACAGACAAAGAAGACTTTTGGGCGAAAGTCTTGGTTTTAAACTGACTCAGGGACTTCTTCCTGGTCTATGGAGCCGCCCCAAGCCTTAAAGAAAGTTTGGAAGGACTTGCTTAATTAACTTCCCATCTGAATGTGTGCTTATTCTGAGCTGAAACTCTGATGAACTTTTAATAATAAAATAACTCCCTCGGTTGGGCTGGTGCCTGCTAAGATTATTAGAATGAAAGTAAATTCTTGTGTTGGTTTTAATGTTTTCTCCATAGTGCTTCTTAACTTTAAGAATAAAGACCTGTGCAGAAAGTGCTGCATGGCAAATTATAACTGTTAACAATCACTCTTTAAAGAGAAAGCATGCATGTTTATTTATGCAGTCTATGTTTGATGGGAAATACATAATGAAGGCAGAGAACAGTGCAGCCTGGGAACATCCTGAGTGGAAAGGAGAGAGACACAAGTTTCCACCCAATAAACCAACAGCTGGGGAGCTGGAACCTGAGCGTGGGTGCCCTTTTTGAACCGAGGAAATGCCACTGCAATTGAGGTACTACTGTATTATCATCTATAGAACTGAGCAGAAACTATACAACTGTAAAAACAGATGCTTTCTTGGACTGACACTTCTGTCACATCTGCAACATTCACACACTTGACTGAGAAGGACCTGAGATTCTTAAAAACATCAACAGACAACTAGATATATAAATAGCAGTGTTCAGCTTGCAGTTGTCTTACAACATGGATAACTAGATCCATTTGTTTGAGCAAGGTGCAAATGCTGCCAGGGAATAAGGCTTGACTAATTGTATTGAGTTCATTATACTTTTGAGAACATTGACCAGATGGCATACTACTGAATTTAAAAACTCTGTTTCAGGCCAAGTAGCTGTTCCATAACAAAGATGGCATACATTTTACAAAAACATATGTTGATTGCAAATACACAAAATAGCTGCAATAGAAAATTTTGTTCTGATCAACAGAAAGTAAAGACATGTTAGCAATGAACATACAAGTGTGTTAGTTAACAACTAGAAAGGCATCAGATAACTTGTGGCATATCAGTATTCAGAATATCTATGTCTACACTTAGGAAGTGAGTTAGAATTAACTTAGTTTGAATTAATTAATTCAAACTAATAATGGTTAATTTGAACTAAGTTAATTCGAACTAACATGTCCCCACTAGAAACCCAAATCGAACTAGTATGTCCATGGATAGGACTTGCTAGTTTGATTTAGGATCGGGGCACCATAGGAAGTGTGGCAACATGGCCCCTGGGAAGGGCCATGCCCCCACCCAATATGTAGAAAGAGGAAGGCACCTTGGGACAAAGAAGGTCAAACTGCATGCATTCGAACTAACCGTTAGTTCTCATTAATACAGCTCCATTGGGTTAATTTGAACTAATAGGTTTGAATTAACTGTTACTTCAAAGTTAAGTGAGGTTTTATAACTTCAAAGTAAGTGTTCATTACTTTGAACCTTAGTTCGAAGTAATGAAAGCCAGTATAGCCATGCATTAATTTAGTTTGAATTAATCCTCGTTAATTCAAACTAAATTATAAATTTAGACATACCCAATTAGATTATACTGTTTTACCATTAAGCTGGAAAAACATAGATCCTTGGATACTCCCCTCGATACGTTTATGTAAACCTGTGGCAGTATTGCCTCACCAGCACTAGTCTTTGACACTGACCAGTAACTAATTGACTCACCCCATAAAGTGTAAGTGGATTTTAATGAAAGATAGAGTACTAAGTGCTGAAGTAATATATCTATGGGTATGCCTGCATGGTAACTGTTATTTTGAAATAACCCATTTCAAAATAACTCATTTCGAAATAAAATCCTTATTTCAAAATAAGTTAATTCGAATTAACAGTTTGTTAATTCGAATTAAGGGAAAGCCTGCTTTTGAAATGGTTGTTATTTCGAAATAAGGCCATTTGGACATGTTGTTTTGAAACAGTTGTTTCGAAACAATGGTGTTGTTTCAAAACAATGTATCCAAACACCGTTGTTTTGAAACAACCGTTTCAAAACAACAGCTATTTTGATTTCCTGCTAGGTTTAACGGTTTCAAAACAACGGCCATTATTTTGAAACAACGGGACCTGTTGTTTCAAAATAATGGTACGTCGTGTGGACATGAGAAATTTTATTTTGAAACAACGGCTGTTGTTTCGAAATAAAACTCACATCTGAACGCAGCCTATGTGCCCAACCTTGCTTTAAATCTAGTTTTGGATGTGGTAGGATGTATCGTAGTTGCTGGTCACCAAAGGACTTATATCGGTGTTATATTTGGATTTTAGGTTGTCAGTCTTCCAAGACAATAATTGGGCATTTCCCTGTGTTTGCATAGTGCCCATCCAAATAGGGAGCCAATCCTGGTTGAGGCCTATTGATGCTACAACAATATGAATACTTAGGACTTGTAACAAATAATCCCATCCTTATGTTGTATTTAATCTATGTAACCATTTATAGTGCCACTTACTCATTTTACTAATACTGGCAGTTACATTTAAATATAACTAAGATACAACATTTATGGTTCAATACGGTCTTTCCTTTCACTGCCCTGTATCTGATCCTGCAATGAAGACAAAATGTAGCCTTTGTAACTTCTCATTATATTCATCATTTCCCTAGCAACAGGCTGATGTCTTCAATCTCTTATAAAATGTACTTTGGAGAATAAGGTACATTGTCAGGGCAAGGGATGCACCAGATGATTTATTAAATTTTCTTCATCTGTAATTTCTAAGATTCTTCCAGAGAATTATGACTTCATTCTGGGAACAAGCAGAACAACTATTTGGCTTGTAAACAAGAGATGACATAAAGATTTTAGTATTTTCATTTTTTTAAAAGAAAATCTCCCCCATCCTAAAGAAAGAAAGAAAGAAAGAAAGAAATGGCAAAGATAGGAAGAATAACAGGAGAAAAGTCCTGGTGCAGTGTTAACATAAATAGATCTGAAAGTTAAAAAAGTAGTTTAATTACTGATTTAACAAAATATAAGTAAATGGAAACTAACAGTTCATAAACAAAACACATCCGCCTCCTTGTGGCCATCTACAATATTTTAAGGAGAAAAATTTAGAAATGACATCTATCTGATAAACGGAAAGGGGTGTCTAAATTAGAAGGAAGGATCCAGAAAAAAATAAATGATCAAGAAAGACTATTTGAATTCATAAGAACAAAACAGCATAAGATATTTGTGCGTTATTTGTATTCCTTTGCCTAGGTCTGGTGTCTAACCCAGAGGTTTCTTTTTCAATTTCTTTACCAAAAAAAAAAAAAAAAAGGTATGTTCTGCCTCAGACAATTCCCCAAAGCAGGGGCATTGCTGGTGCCTGGCACACAGGATATGTGCCCTGAGTCCCAGCACCAGTGCCCCGAGTGTCAGGCTGCCAGCTTGGCCCCGGATCCTTGGGTGGCACTGGGACTGGGAGAGGCAGAGCTGCCATTCCTGGGTAGGGATCCGGGGCCTGGCCGCACATGGCAACAGGAGCCTGAAGCAGGATCGGCCCAGGCGCTGAATCAGGACAAGTGGGCGGGGCCCTCTGTGAGGGGGCGGGGCCCATGCTCATACCCTGGCTCTTGCACTGAAGCAGCAATGCTCCTGCTCCAAAGTCTTACCAATTTCCTTTAAAGGAAGAAACACTTGCATGAAGCTTAAGTATCTGTGCCAAAGTCAGGACTATATAACTGTCTTGTCTTCATACAAGATGCGGACTGTCAAAAGAGGTGCCCACAGGATTCAATCCTGGATTCTCAAATTTGACAGTGGCTCACCCAAATTGCTTTCCTTCTTTGCTACTATCCCAGCAACCCTCTAAGCTTCACATACAATGTTGCTAGCAAGTTAGTAGCTGGTTTTGAAACTTAACCAGATCTGAATACCTCAGACAGGCTTAAAATAAAAGTTTGCCATCCCACTAATTGAAGAGTTGTAACACCTGCAGTTGGCAGATAGTTTCTGTTAGTTAGAAATCAGAAATGAAAAGTACCATGAGAAATTCCAAATAGCAAGCCTGGAAAAAGACAGAATAAATTTTATATGAGTGGCATACAAAAAGATGCTGATAAATGGCTAACCTCTAGTTCCTTATCCTTGTCACATGACCAGTTTCCACGTCTCAAAATGGTACATAAATTCCAGATGCAAAGTAAGGGTGAAAACAAATGAGTCATGTGGCAATTAAAAACTTACAAATTTATTTATCACATGTGCTTTTGTGCGAGAAAGTCCCACTTCATCAGATGTTTTGAAAATGAGGGAACTTACAGAATGGGAAGAAAATAAATACAGCTGCAGCTACTTTGATGTGCTGTTACAGTGTGGCCTGATCCCATGACTTACACTCCCCTGCATTTATTTCTTCCCAATCTGTAAGTTCCTCCATCTTCAAAGGATCTGATGAAGTGGGACTTTCTCCAACAAAAGTTCATGCAATAAATATATCTGTTAGTCTTTAAGTGCCACAGGACTCCTTGTTTGTTTTGCTGAACTAGACTAATAGGGCTGCCCCTTCGAAAGTAGGGGTCAGTATCTGTTGACTCCAGTAATTTCAGGGACAAAAAGAACCACAAGAGAGCAGCTCCAGAGGGGGCAATGAAGTAAAGAGAAACAAATGTGACTGGAAGGAGAAACTAGGTTTTTTGTTTTTTTTGTTTTTTTAGTCATCACTTAAATAAATTTGCCATTTATCACAGTACTACAGGAGCAAAGAGAAGCAAAATTATCTTAGTAATTGACTTACAAAGAAAAACTATATCAATAGTACCAAACATGTCACAACTAGATAATAGTGAATGGGTACTGTCATGCAAGGTAAATGCAAAAGTCTCTGCCAAACCACTTGTATTCCCCATGTCTGTACAATCAAGGCATTCCAATTGACACTAACATCTGTTTGGGTCCCTTCCATGTTCTCCATCCGTCCTGCCAAAACATATCTGTTGCTGAGTCATGCACTGATTTCTGTCTCAGCCATGCAGCCAGCCTTTTCCTTCCGTGCAAAAGAGGAAGAGGCATTTATCTTATTTATGTTACAAAAGACCAAGGGTCCTGAGACTGGCTGTTGACCCGAAGTGGCAGAAACAGTTTATAAAGTACAAAAGGCAGCTTCTTTAACATAGCTTGACTGCCAACCAGTGAGTCTGGACACAATAGATCAGTGGGTTACTCACCAGTAACCGTCCTTCTTCGAGATGGGCTGCTCGGATCCATTCAGTAATAGGTGTCTCCATGCCAGAGCACCAAATTGGTCGGAAAACTTTGTCCCAGCCTGTCAGGAGGGGGTAGGCGGCCCACACCCCTAGAGCCACCCGTGGCTATATATATGGCCACCTCCTGACCTCTCCTCAGTTCCTTGGTGTCATCAACCCTATGTGCAGGGAGGGGAGGGACCTGAATGGATCCAAGCAGCCCATCTCGAAGAAGGACGGTTACTGGTGAGTAACCCACCATTCTTCTTCGAGCGCTGCTCAGATGCATTCAGTAATAGGTGACTACTAGCCACGCTGATGGATGGCAGGTGGAGTTGGCTCTTCCGCCTTCAGCATAGCGAAGAAAACGCCACAGATGGGAAGAGGCCCAGCAAGCAAGACTCTAACCAGAGCCGGGAGGAGAACTAGGCTCCTGGCGTGGCACAGAAGAATCAATAACTGTGGGCTAACCCAAAGTTAGGGGTAGGTTCAACTCCACTGAGGCAGGCATGCGAGGGCAGGACGGACAAAGGTCACCATGGCAAAGATGAAGAATGCAACATGACAACATAAGGTTGCGCTTGGCTGCTATACTAGCTGGTATAGCATGAGGAAAGGGACCAGAGACTAAATGTCTGGTCATAAGACTTTCCAGTGTGAGCTGTGAGGAGACGCTGGAGGACAGCGGGTACGGGATTAGCCGTAATATCTGTAGCCCACACAGGAAGCAAGGAAGAAGGGAAAATATCCCATGAACAGAGCACATCCGGTCCGAACTGGGAGCCAAAGGGTCACGGCCTAGCCGTGACGGCTGCGGACTACGCAGACAGTCACCGGAGGAATGAAGCTACCCCCTGTTCTGGTCACAACCAGCCCCTGAGGGGCCTAGGCTAAATTGCATAGATGCATTGGGAAAGGGGGGTGGGGGAGAAAAACCCTGGATTCAAGCAAGAAGGATCTGAGGAAGGCACTTCGAAGCAGTACCGAGAAGCCGAAGCCAAGAGAGGTGCAGTGAGCAGCACATTGCATGTCAGCCGGGGAACCTTAAACTAGTGCGCAAGCGCACTCTTCCAGCGGTGTATGGGACCGAAAACTGGGGTTGTTTAGGTTTTTTTTTTTTTTGAAGGGGTCACCAGGATGTTAGCACCCACAAGGAGGCATGATGGCCTTAGGTAGTGCGGATGGTTGGTACCTATAAGCGCCTCAGTAGTGTACGAGCTCGTGGAGAGGGCCCATTGTTTGGCCTGTAATCCCGTGGGGTTTCAACATCATGAGGATTGCCCGGATGACAGGGATATATGAAGAGGGAAGAAGGGGAGGTGGGCAACAATGCAAAACCGCTGCTTGGCCAAGCCATCAGGGTGGCCAAAGGCTTGTGGAGATCCAGTGGCAGAGATACGATGTCATGTGCCTAGGGCATTGTTGGAGGAGAACCATGCCGCAGCTACGTTGCACCTAAATGTGTAGCAGGAACAAGGGCAGGTAGAGACAGAACTGCCCTGGATGTACGGTTGCCATAGGAAGGATGAGTCGCCTTCCGAGCACGCAAGATGTGGAGTTGCTTGCAAAGAGTCAAATGCTGCACTACTGCGGTATCTTGGGTCTAGGGAACCCACGTGTAGGGTTATTTCCAGCTGGATGAAACCTGATGGCATTTCTCGTGGAGGGTATAAGCCTCTGACATTTTAGGTACTCTGGAAACAGGAAACTTGACCTGTCTACAATTCGGACTTATATCCCCAGGGTAGGAGGCTGCCTCAAGCCTACGGGGCAGAGGTCTCTGCCAGGATACGTGCCACTGAAGGGCAAGGGGGTGGTTCAGGTGGGCAGGCACAAGCAACTCTGTGGAGGGGCTTTCATGCCCAGATTCCGGTGTTGTACCGGCTATGTGGGGGCTGACGCTGCAGAAAAAGGGGTGGGCTCTGATGCAGGAGGCCCATGATGGGTACTCGCACTGCTGTTCCTCACCATGGATAAACATGACGTTGACTCCTTCCCCTTGAGTTCCTTGATCCGGAAGTTCCGGGTCAGGTATGCTAGGTCTCTGCTTAAAGAGTGAAAAGGGGAAAGAGGGAAGTCTGCGAGAAGGGTTTACTCCACTTCTGGAAGGGTGGGCCCAGGGTGGGGACTCCCAGGATAGGCTGTCCTGATACTGGCCAAGGTTGCCCGCAGGGGAAGGGGGCTGTTGCAAGGCCTCAGATTCCACTAGAAGGGGAGAATATAGGGTGGCAGGGCTTGGACCGCCCTGCCTGGAGGCTAAAGACCGTCGTTGATGTGAGATGCATCCTGCCTGGTGGTTGGGATAGTGGAGGTTCTCGTCTAGCACAAGGGTGCAGAGACACTTAGTTGAGCTGGTCTAGCCAGCATGTCAATGGTATGTTAGCGAGGGGAGGGGTTCCCTCCCCAACCCAGGAATGAGCGTTTGTCCTACCTGATGCAGGGTCTTTGGGGAAGCAGGATTGGTTCTGCATCCTTAGAGAGCTGTGACTGCACACGTTGGAGCCTCTGCAGCAGTGGCTGGGGCTACTAAGAGATGCACTTCTTGTTCCTGTTAAGACCCATCCTATCGCCTACCGGAGCAGGGGTTGTTGGTCGAAGGGTACCTGGGAGAGGGATGGGAGGGGCGGATCTGCTATAAATGCTGGAGTAACGTCTAGGATGTCTAGGAGTGGACCTCAGTATAGATGTACCGATGGGCAGGGGGTTCGGTTGACATGGCACGCGTTCCTTGAGGTTGGGGAAAGTACATGGCCAGAATTAGTGTGCCCAAGTTTGCAGTATTGAGAGAGACAAAAGGGTCACGCTAAGTCCTGATGCCCCCAAAAGGAGGGAAAGGACACCAACTGCCCACTCTGAGGGTGCACTGGAGTCTTATTGCATCCCGGATATCTAGAGAATGGAGTGGCAGCCAGATAGGCCAGCACCTTCTTTACCAGTGCACTAAAGTCTTCCTGCATCTCGGATGCCTTGAGAGTGCGTGGGTGGCCAAATGGGCTGGCCCCTTCCTTACAGCTGAGAACATGGAGAGGTCTCATCACTGTAACAATGGGATGCTGGGAGGGATGGGGAAGGTCTGTATCCCCACGATGATGGGAGAAGCAGCATTGGAGGGGAAAGGCATTGCCCCAAGGGGTTTAGGGGGAGGAAGGGGCCCAGGAGGGAGGAGGCCAAAGTATTTGGCCTCACCCCTGGGGTCCCGCTCAGTGCCCACCACCGAAAGGGTTTCTGGCGGGAGCAAAGTGTCCCCTCCAAAAGGCAGGTGAAGGACCACCTGTTGAGCAGTAGGGGGCACCCTAGCCTCCCTGAGCCAGGCTACTCAGTGTAGTTACCGCTGAGGCCATAGTGCAAGTGGCTGTATCCACCACATCACGAGCCGAGAGGAAGAGGTCCTGGGAGATTATCTGACCTTCCTCTAGGAATGCATCATACTTCCCTCTAGCTTCTGATGGGAGCAGATGTTGGAATTTCATGACCGACTCCCACACATCCAGCAAATATCTGCTGGTCAGGGCTTAGTTATTTTCCACTCATAGCTGGAAGGCCAAGGAGGAGTAGACCTTATGGCCCAAGAATTCTAGTTCCTTGGCTTCCCTGGAAGACAGGAGGGGGTCGCTGGGGGGCTCACCCAGCCCTAGCACCATTTGCACCATATCCCTTGGGGTGGCCGGGTGATTGACGAGGAAAGGGAAGTCTGGCTCAGGGACCCGGTACTTAACACTCGCTGTGTCCGAAACCGGGGCAATAGAGCTTGGATTCTGCCACCGGGAGGATGTGAGGTCCCAGATGCTCAGGTGGAGTAGGACTGTCAGGGGTTCTGCCGAGGCAAAGGCAGGCCAGAAGAGGGTGTCTGGAGGGGGACCAAAGGGTTGTATCTCCATCCCTAAATGGTCTGTAGACCGGCGCAGCAAATCAAAGTGCGCCAATAGGTTCACCATATAGAAGCCCAGTGCCGGGGAGAGAGCGGTACCGGGAGCTCGTTGTGAAGGAGAGGGAGTCTCCTGGGGGACCATTCCTGTGGGTAGAAGTGGAATGGTGATGGTGCCGAAGTGCGGCGCTGAGGCCGCTTGGAGCCCCTCAATGGCCCCTCCTCCGGGCTGAGAGCAGGGGAAGGAGTGTGAGACTTCAGGGGCGGTACCGGTGACGGCAAGGTGATGTGTTGCCATGGAGATGGTCCTACGGTACTGGGGCCCAATGGAGTGGAAGATGGAGGGCTGTATGGTGAAGGAGAGTGACACCCACAATGGACCCAGGCCTCAGAAGTGAAGGACGGTTTGCCCCTTCTAGCCGAGATTGGTGCAGGTGGTGTGGGAAGCAGAAGGAGGGCTCAAGCAGCCTCCACTGCTTCAAGAGTTGTTGGCATGAGGAGTGACTCTGAGCAGGCCCACGGTGAGTCTTTGCCTGGGGAAGGGGGACTGCCTGGTTGGGAGGGCTCACACTCTGTCGGTAGAGAGGTGTACCGAGTCTGCGGTGCCAAGGGCGATTGTGGCCAGTGCTAGGGTGAACTCGGCACTGGTGATGCTGGACTCTACCAGGCCAACTGTGCCAGCGACGCAGGCGATCAGCGCCGGGGTGATCTGGGTGCTGGCCGTACCAGACTATGCTGGGGTGCCAGGGGCAACCTCGAACATTGCCGAGGTATGGGGTTGGCGCTGAGGTTGTGCTGTGGCGGCCAACAGTGGCACGGTGCTGTGGGGGCCCTGGTGCTGAGCTGGGTCTCTGCACCGAGCGGGAACCCGAAGCCTCGGGCGGAGAGTGCCGAGCCTGTTCTGAAGCTAGGGCACGGCGCCGTTGTTCCCTCCTTGATGGTTCTCGGTTTAAAGGGGAGACATAGGGAATAGGCTGAGACCAGGTCATCTGTGCCTAGGCACCGTAGGCACTTCCCGTGGGTATCGTCCTGGGGGAAGGCCTTGCCACACTCGGGGCAGGGTTTGAACCCTGGCATATCCAACGGTGAATGATCTTCCAGCCCAACAATGGAAGGCTCCTGCGGTGGAACTATGTCCACAAAGAGTTGCTCCCAGTTGGGTGAAAAGCTCAACAAAGGACAGGCTGCTTGCATTCACAAGGAGCGGACGTTCCAGATCAGATGCTCAAGGCAGAAGAAATGAAGCTGAGGAGGGGTTGGGAGGCGGCTGTATATATAGCCACAGGTAGCATGAGAGGTGAAGGCCACCTATCCTCTCCTGACAGGCTGGGACAAAAGTTTACCGACCAATCCGGCGCTTCGGCATGGAGACACCTATTACTGAATGCATCTGAGCAGCACGCAAAGAAGAAGTAATGTTTCTGTTGCTCGTCTCCAGTTTCATAAACAGTTTTTGAGGGTCATTCTTAGGCCATAATATAAATACCAGCACTTATCCTTTTGTTCATGTATGTGCCCTTTTACATTGGCAATAATGACTGCTGCTCTGGACAAGTTTGTGATTCCAGGTGATCAGCTCTCTAAATGAGTAGCTAGCAAAGAGATTGTTTATCTCCCCCTTCCCCAGAGCTGTAACTATGGCAGAAGCAACAGGGCAAAGCCCTGGGTGGTTCAGAGAGGCTCAGTAGAGCTGCTCTATTAAAGGGTAACTTTTGTGGCACCAGCTCCAAGTGCCACTAATGGCAAAGGGCACATTCTGATCAAAATGTGCCCAGGTGGCAAAAACCAGTGCTATGGCTCTGCCCACCCGTAAAATGTACCTTTATTGTTACCTATAACCAATATTGTCTCAGCTTTGGAGTTTTATTTTAATGTACATCTGACACTAATTAATGCTTTTACTTCTTTTTTAAGAAAATGTCTGGTATTATCAAGAGCTCTGAGGCAAAAGACAAAAAAAAGTATTAGAGAGACAATAGAAAAGCAATGACTTTTAAATGGCAGCTACTGTATTCTAACAATTTCAGAGTCCTAGAGTTTATAAGACTATAGAGTATAAAAGTAATGGTTAGTTATTGTATAACATTATTCCCAGATGATATGCTTACGCCATTTCCTTGGAAGATAGCTATGTCTCTTATTGAACTGTTACTAAAACGGGCACCAGTTTTGTAAGGTATTTGAGCATGGGCTTAATTTTAAGCAATAGGATTCCTCAAGTACCAAAATTTATGCACATATTTAAATGCCTTGCTGATTTGGGACCCTAGTTATTTTCTTTGGTGACGTGTTTCAATAATCTAAAATACGCTGTATCTCAATAAAGAAAACTGAATGCACTTTCAGTAAAAGCTCCCATGTATTCTGACAATGTGAAAAATTTAATGGATTTTAAATAGTTCAAGTGTTGCCTTTACTTCACAAGTAAATGTAATAATCAAGTACTGTGTGCTTGTGTAACCCACATGCCTAATACGGAGATATCTCTTTAAGAGAACCATTGGGGCTGGGTCATTATTGTGCATCTCTCTCCCATTGCCTACAACATACTTACTGCTGTGTCTTCAGTAAGCTAATTCAAAGGGAAACTCTTTCCCTTCCACTCAATGCTATGCTCCTTGCCAGAGTGGTTTTTCTCGATCAACTTCCTGTCCTAATCAAGGAGATTGATCTGAGAATGGTGAATTCACTACTGTTAGTGAATCATACAAACTCGAAGGAACTGTGAGAGGTCATCAAGTCCAGCCCTCTGCACTCCTAGCAGGACCAAATACCACCTTACTCATCCCTGACAGGTGTTTGTCTAACCTGTTCTTAAACACAAGCCTGAAAACTGAGACTCAGGTGAAAGCTACTAAAGCTTTGGGACCTCTTCAGTTTCTTCTCATAGTGTTTCTGTGCAGACTGCCCTGGTCAGATTCTATTTTTTTTCTTGTTAATCTTGGTGAAAAGCAAGCTGTGAAGATGTTGCATATTTCCTTGATGCTCCACAAAAACAAAGCATTAAGATAATCTTTTATGCTACCAATTGCTTGCTCATAATCTCACTCCTCACAATCAGAATTTATATGTAACCAAGACGATATCTGGCCAGGGACTAATTCTTTTTGGTTACCTTTATTTCACTTCTGTAATCATTATAATATAAGGCTACAAGTCCCAAATGAACAAAGCACTTTTGGACTGTATCCCACCCCCTGTGAAGCCAAGAGAGAGATTCCCATTCAAAGCCTATTGAAGTCAATAAGACTATTAAGCATTTGCTTAAGACCCATTGATGTTAAAAATCACAGGCACACAAAAGGGCCACACAAACACTGGATCAGGTCTGGGTTTCAAGAGCACCTTAAAAGCAGCAATTCTCTATGGTCTTGAAATCAGACATATACCAGAAGACTCTAGTGTGAAAGAGCTGCTTTTTGGGCCTTGACAAAAGGGGATGTGGCTATAGTCTAATCTCCCTGTTTCTATTAAGGTGTTTTGTGCTAGGGGAATATGAATGGGAAGAGTTGTCCTGCACTCATAGGACTACAGTTGTGCCTAACTACTGCACCTCTGAAGAGAATCTGGGCACAATCTGGCACTATGCCGAAAGGTCATCTCAGTGTAAGGTAGGCTTAGAAGCTGTGCCTAACAGCTTCGGGGAGGGGGGGGGTCTAATCTGCACGGGTCCTGTATTAGCATGAACACAAAGAGCACAATTAGCTATTAGCATACTGGGTAATGGTATTTGGGGTTGATCTAATCACAAATCTCTCAATATCTGTAATTCTACTGAAGCGAAATATAAAATACTGTTCTTGATGAATTGCTACTCTCTGTTTGTTTCAAATCTGTCTGAGTTAGTTAAAGGGCAAAAACTACCCTCAGCTAAAAAAAAGACTTGTAAGAGAGGCTTCTGCCTGTTTCAGCCTAGAAAAGTGGTGGTGGTATAGCTACTTTTGAAGTCATGCCCTAAGGTATTATCTCATCCTCTGGTTCTGTTGTCAAATGATTGATTTGGCTGGGGTTTTCATGAGATCTTCCTTTGTTATTGTAATAAAAGTAGCTGTTTTCAGGTACTTGAGGTTTAAGAGCTGATATCACTGAGGCTATGTTTGCATATACATTGTTATTTCAAAATGAGTTATTTTGAAATAAGTTAATTTGAATTAAGAAAATGTTAATTCAAATTAAGGGAAAAGCTCACAGCAAAATAGCATGTTCAAACACAGAACTTGCTATTTTGCTTTAGGAGATGGGCACCAGGGGAGGTGTGGCAACATGGCCTGGTCCCTGGGCCATGCCCCCACCCAATACAGGCTAAAAGCAAGGTACCCTGGGAAGGAGAAGGGCAAAAGTGTTATTTTGAAATAATGGTTATTATGAAATAACATGTCCAAACAGTGTTATTTCAAAATAACTCTCTTGAAATAACAGCTGTTTTGATTTAAAGAAGGTTTAAGCTATTTTGAAATGATGGCTCTTATTTCAAAATGGTGGAACCCATCATTTCGAAATAAGAATACTTCATGTGGACCTAATCTCTTTTATTTCAAAATAACCAGTGTTATTTTGAAATAAAAGAGATGTGTGGACATACCCTGAGAGAGGCAAACTGTCTCTGAGTTGAAATCACTGAAGAGGAGCAGCAGTGGAGTGACCAGTGGGTGGACAGTGGGCAGAGCCAAGGGACGGTGAGAGTGGTGAGCTAGGTGGCATGAGTGACCAGTGGGTGGAGCCAGTGGATGGCAAGAGCGGCCAGCAGTAAGCTGGGCGGTGCAAGTGACCGGTAGATGGAGCCAGTGGGCAGCAGGTGGAGCCAGCGGATGGTGAGAGTGGCCAGTGGCGAGCTGGGCAGAGCTGGCAGACAGCAGGCGGAGCCAAAGAATGGTGCTAGAGGATGGAGTGAGTGACCAGTGGTTGGTGCCACCAGACAGCTGACATGTAGGACACTGTCTACATACCCTAGGGTTGTTTGGGAGCCTAGTTAGCACTGATTCTCCAGATCGGTGCCGATTTTTGCTAGTAAGTTTACCTTTGCTGTTATGATATGTTGGAAGCCTGATTATCACTGATTCCCTAGACCAGTTCCGGTTTTGCCATTAAGTCTTGTATGTTCTGTTATGTGGTGTGGGTTGCTGGGAACTTTGCTTTGTACTGATTTTCTAGATTAGTGCTGATTTCTGTTATTTGGTCTTTTACACTTTGTTTGACTACTATTAAAAGTTCTGTTTACCACACTCAGACTCGTGCTTGCGAGTGGGGAAGCCTTACCCCTTTGGAGTGCCCAGGGAGCAGTGAAGGATTCCCCAGAAATCTGGGTGGGGGCTTTAGCTGGTTGGTGGTGTTACATTATTGGGAAACCCCTAGTTATAGAACCTGGCCCTTGTTCTGCCAGCCTGCCCTGGCAAAAAAGGTTACATTAGCAGTTTCTCAGCGTCAAGCAGAGTTCCCACTTCCTTTGCACTGGCCTTGTAGGGCCCTAAGCAAAGGTAGAAGAGTAGGTTTGCTTCCCAAAATCCTTGGTATGTCTCCACTGTGGCTGGGAGCATGCCCCTCAGTTCAGGGGGATAGACGTGTTTGTTTTCCCTGAGCTAGCATGCTAAAAATAGCAATGTGGGTGTTATTGCACAAGAGGTGACTTCCAGCTAGTCAGTCAAATACAAGCCTGCTTAACCCCATCCTTCCTTGGGTCGCTGGCCAATGCCACAACATCCACACTGCTTTATTAGTGCATTATCTTGAGCAGGATTAATGCATTTCTGCCCAGGGGTGTCGCTGGGGTGGGGAAAGACCCAGGGCATGGGCCCAGCCCCGCCCCTGGAGGGCAGGCCCCACCCCCAGCCAAAAGGCCACACCCCCTGGCCCGGGATAGGGCCAGGGGGAGGCCACGGCACCGCCGCCACCAGCTGCAGCACGGCTCAGCCTAGCCTGGCCTGGCCCAGTATGGCTGGAAGCGGCCGCTGGAGGCCGGGCCCGTGGCCACAGCCCTGGATCCCCGGCTGGGGACGGGGTTGCTGCGGCCGCAGCCAGGCCCCAGATCCCCAGCGGGGGACGGGGCTGCCGCGGGCGGCCAGCAGGGCCCCGGATCCCCTGCCTGGCTGCCGGTGGCTGTGACGACCCCGTCCCCCACTGGGGATCCAGGGCTGCGGCCGCGGGCCCGGCCTCCAGCGGCCGCTTCCGACTGCACAGGGCCAGGCTAGGCTGAGCCGCGCCACATGGCAGTGAGGGCTAGCTGGCGGCGGCGGCGTGGCCACCCCTTGCCCTATCCCAGGCCAGGGGGCGGGGCCTGCTGGGCAGCCAGATAGGCCCCAGATCCCTGGCCGGAGACGCGGCCGCCGTGGCCGCGGACCGCCAGGGATCGGGCCCCGGATCCCCGGCCCGATTGGGCCGGAGAACCAGGGCACCAGCGTTGGGACCCGGGGCACGTGCCCCTTGTGCCCAGCGCTAGCGACGCCACTGTCTCTGCCTATCTGGCCTGGGAAGTGTGGTCTTGGAGCAGTGTAAACATACGCTACTGATCCTGTCTTCCTAGAAGCTCCCTTGCCACAAAACAGCTGGGCTTCCTGTCCCTTAAGTAATGGCTTTTGGTAGACAAGTGAATGAATCCCTTAAGTGAATATTAAAGCCTTCCACAAGCTGACTAAATGAAGTGTATCTCTGAGCCCTCCCTTGTTAGGAGGAATTGAAAGCCTGTTAAATAGACTGGATCTCACAAAGACCTTGGTGCTTTTCTTCTAACGATTAGATGCAAAGGTTAAGGTTTCTACTTCTCTCAGGAGAGATGCAAAGCATCCTGAAAGGGTTTGAACAGCGACTCTTCCCCAAGAGCAACCAACCAACCAACTCTCCCTCATAGGGCACTCTCTTCCCTCAATTAGCGTCATCATTTAAATACTCCAGCAGTCTCTGAATTCTCTCCTTATAAATAATCCAGGCAGTGTTTCTACGAGGCTGGTGAACCTCAGTTGCTTTTGAGCTCTGTCAGTTAACTCTCACTTCTCCAGCTGGAGTCCTGTGCCTTCTAACTCAACTGCACTCTTCACTGCCAGCCCTTGATGGATAATACATCCAGTAACATATTCATCAGGAGAAACTGTACATTCACTTATGTACATACTGGTGGGAAAAAAGAAGAAACAAAAACTACAAAGCAAAGGGCATTAGTCAGCCTTCTGAGATGGTGAGTTACTTTTACAGTCTCTTGAACTTATATTTGAGTGGTTAATTTTCTAAATAAATTTTTAGTTCGACTAAGTGTTTATACTCTTAAAGACCAAAGAAAAATGGTGAGTTTAGACATTACACACATTCATCCCCCAAATAGGAATATACGTATTGCTAGTTATTGTGGACCCATTAAAATTAATTGATCATCTAAACTCTGAATTTCAAGTGAGGAGTCTCTATTAATGCATTTGTCTCTGTGTTGCATGTTGACAAGTTACAATGGGGTAGCTGTGTTAGTTGAGTTCAGCAAAACAAACAAGGAGTCCTGTGGCACTTTTAAAGACTAACAGATTTATTTATTGCATTAGCTTTCATGGGAGAAAGTCACACTTCATCAGACACATTAAGATGGGGAACTTACGAAGTGTAAGTCATAGGATCAGGTCAGACTGTTATAGCAAATCAAAACAGTTGTTTAGATTCAAACAGTGGAAAACAGCATATAGAGGGAAGTGAGGTAAAATGACCTGATGTAATAAAGGGGAAAAGACCCCCCCAAGATCCTTATTTAACCCTAAGGCAATGGTGCCAGACCTGCATATGACTTCCAATTCTGCAGTTTCTCTTTGAAGCTTTGATTAGTAATCTCTTCGTTTAAGCACAGCTACTAACAAATTATCAAAGGTACTCAGTTAGATCCTGAACATGTGGGCAAGACCCACCAGACACACACCTGGGAAAAAATTCACTGCAGTAACTCTGAGCCCTCCCTATCTGGTGTCCCATAATCAGCCATTATAATATAATTGTGGTAGGTGATACTCTTTCACATAGTTCTCCAAGTATTTTTCCTAGTGTGAAAGCTTTTGTTCAGTCTTAAGAAGGCAGGCTTGTGGCACTGGTTTGGTTATGTAAGGTTCAGGGCAGAGGGAGCCATGAGATAGCAGGAGCTTGTATTCTTGGTCATAGTTAGAAGCAATCCCCAAGGTGGAGTTTCTCCCTGGAACCTGGGTGTTGGCCTTGATCTGAGATCCCCAAAAGGGATTGTCTTGCTTGCTCTTTAAACATGTCTGTTCCAGGACTGGTGTGTAAGTGACCAAAACCAAGTTATACTACTCCATAAAGATATTGAAATGGCACAAAGGATGATTTATGTACAGAATCTTAGTACAAGTCTGAGCAGGTCATATGAGTTACAGTTATTTTCCACTAAAATGCTGTACAAAAGACTATCAAAGACTCAAGTACTTGAGAGTTTGTCAGTGTTTGTCTGATTATTTTTTGAGCATCTTACATATGTCAGCAGTTCACCATGCCAGCTGGCCCAGTTCCAGAGAGGAAGCTAAATTCAAGTTGGATTATTCTTGTGAGAGTAATAGACAAGCTAGCATTTTATTATCTTCATAACTAAAATTCAGTTATTACTGAACTGTCCAGAATATAATTTCATTTTTTCTTTTTGTGATTCCAATAACTTTTAACACCAAGTTTTCAGTGGGAAGAGCCCATTCTTGTTATTTGTCCAGATTAGTTTACAGACTACTAGATTTGAATAGATTGCTTATTATTATTAATATTTAAGGAATCATAGTCAGTTATTATATAATCAGTTTTTTGCAGTTCCGCAGCACCTTTCATTGGCAGGCCTCAAACAGCATTATACTTTAAACTGATAAACCTTCACATCACCCTTGTGAGGTAGATAAAGGATGTATAGAGATCACTACACTGATCACTAATATATAGCCATCTCCAGCATGAAAGTAGATCAAAAGTAACTACAGGGCTCTGGGAGCATGGATGAAGGAGCCTGGTGTGCAGATGGTGTTCTCTTTGATCCTTCCAGTCAAGGGTAGGGGCCTGAGCAGAGACAGATGCATCCTAGAGGTAAATGCCTGGCTGCGAAGATGGTGTTACCAGGAGGGCTTTGGATTCCTCAGCCATGGGATGCTGTTCCAGGAAAAAAGACTGCTAGGCAGAGATGGCCTCCACCTAATGGGGGAAGAACATATTTGGACATAGATTGGCTAACCTAGTGAGGCGGGCTTGAAGGGGCAAGGTGACAAAAGCCCATGGGAAAGTCACAGTGAGCGAGAACTTGGGAAATGGATGGAACTTGGGGGGAGCTGGGGCTGTAGCAGCAGGGATAAAACAGAGTCTAGTCAGAATTTGGGTGGGGGGGAATCAAATTAGTGTCTTATGTGTCCTAATGAAGCCCTTATACCTGAGGTTAGTAGGGAAGGAGGACACTGGGAGAAAATGCAAGGAGGAAGATGCAACAGGAGAGACAATTTGCAGGGGAAAGTAGGGCAATCAGCCCACTATCTGAGGTGCCTATACACAAATTCAAGCAGCCAGGGAAACAAGCAGGAAGAATTGATAGTACTGGCACAGACAAGGAACTATGATGTAATTGGAATAACACAGATGTGGTGGGATAGCTTGCATGACTGGAGCACTGCCATGGATGAGTATAAATTGTTCAGGCAGGGAAGAAGAAGTGGAAGAGTAGCACTGTATGTAAAAAAGTTTTATGACTGCTCGGAGCTCCACTGTGAAAGTGGAGACAAGCCTATTGAAAGTCTCTGGGGTAAGTTTACAGGAGGGTGCAACAAGGGTGATGTCATGGTGGGTGTCTGCTATAGACCTCCAGACCAGAAGGAGGAGGTGGATGAGGCTTTCTATGGACAACTAGCAGAAGTTTCCAGATTACGAGCCCTGGTTCTCATGTGGCACTTCAATTACCCTGACATCTGTTGCCAAAAAGGCCAATGGCACATTGGGCTTCATCAGTAGGAGTGTTGCCAACAGATCAAGGGATTTGATTATTCCACTCTGTTCAGCACTCGTGAGGCCACATCTGGAATACTGTGTCCAGTTTTGGGCTCTGCACTACAGAAGGGATGTAGACAAATTAGAAAGAGTCCAGCGGAGGGCAACAAAAATGATTACGGGATTGGGACGCATGACTTACAAGAAGTGACTGAAGGAACTAGGCTTATTTAGTCTGAAGAAGAGAAGACTGAGGGGGGATTTGGTAGCAACCTTCAACTACTTGAAGGGGTGCTCTAAGGAGGAGGGAGCTAGGCTATTCTCAGTAGTAACAGGGGATAAAACAAGAAGCAGTGGTTTCAAGCTGCAGCTGGGGCAGTGGAGGTTAGATATTAGGAAAACACCTCTGCCCTGTGGCTGGGATTTGAACCCAAACCATTAAAAGGCCACCCAAGATATACAGTGGTGGGAGCCTAGACGGCCTGCTTGCCTGAGTTACGGGGCCCCGTTGGCTGGGAGAAGCTGCCTATGACCAGTGACTGGAGAAAGTGATTTACTTCCAACAGTTTGGAGGAGCTGTCTCCACCTGCAATTCGCTGAAGCAGCCTGCCCTGAGTGACTTGGAAGAGCTGTTGGACACCAGTGGCTTTGAGGGCCTGCTGGAACTGCCGTTTGTCATCTACACCTAGGAGTGGGACTATGACGTGCGCTACAGATACCCGAGTATAGAGGTGGAGGAAGTGGCCCAGGGATAGCTGACCTAGGTTTAGCTCTGCCCACACCAGAGCACAAGTCAGCACATTTTGTCAGGATCCCCACTGACAGGACACCCCACTACTGTGGACTAGGATGCAGTGGAGTCAGGTGGGCCTCTGTTCTCCACACCTCTGGCCAGACCAAACCTGGGGTGACTGACATCTTGGTCAGTGAAGCCTCACTAGGATGTAGCTGGTTCCTCTGTTTTTTGCCTGCCCCACCTGGTCTGAGTCAGGGACGTCACTGCCGCTGGACCTGCGGAGCACGAGCCTCATGTGTCTCCAGCCCTGCTCTGAGTCGGTAGGGGGCACTGGATGGCAGTGGCAGAGGTCAGATCAGACCAGGGCTGATGCAGCGACACCCTGGTCTGAGTTACCCAACTGTACAGACTATCTTGTTCTGCATGCCTGCTCCCACTGAGAACCTGTGTGTATAGACAGGGTTGTTCACCTGCCCAACCTGACCAAGGGCCTGGGACAGACCCTGTGCAATTTGCTTGGTGCACCCCCTCAGAAGGGCTAGGACTACAAACTGTTTGCCTGCCTGTAGTGAAGCAGTGAGGCCTCCCTTCGAGGCCAACACACCAGGGCTACCCCAGACTATTACATGAGAGGTACTGTGGTCATATTCTACACTCAAACTTCTTGGCGGTGTATACTGAACACTTGAAAAGAGCAAATACTTTCAGAATGTATCACTACAAAACAAAAAATGACCTGTTTTTGCCCCCATTTACTTGAATGAATCTCCCATTGGCCATCTAAGTGAGGCAGCATTGAGGCTAAAATTATTTTAAAAACAAATATGCTTTAAAAATATCATCCTCTAAGGGGAAAGAAGCACACTTCTAAGTAAATGGCAGTCTAATATGATCATCTGTATTTTTATCATAGATTTGTCTTTCTCCAGCTTTATTAGGAAATTAAAATTCATAGCTTCACTTAATAGTAAAATAGAAAAGAACAATTCCATTTACAATAACGCATTTACATTTTATTCAGAATCGATAATGTACAGATATTCAAATACTGCTTATAGAACTGATTTTTAAAAAAATCTATTTTCACCTCTGCCATTGTCCTGCAGGGTGATCTTAGGCAAGTCACTTCCTTGCTCTGTGCTTCAGTCTCCCCATCTCTAAAAATGATGATGATGATGATGATGACCTAATTTAAGTGCTTGTTGGGAACTTTGAGATCTGCCAGTGAAAAGCAATATATAAGAAAAAGCTGTTGTAGTTTGCCCATCTCTTCAGTCTGCTATTTTAGCACCTATAAACAATGGTAAATATAAAACAGCTATTTCAAAACTACTTCTGAATCCATCAGAAATACCTACAGTGAATTAATATCACTCCCTGAGTTATAATAGTTGCTGTTGGAAAAGGTAAAACAAAATAGCTTTATTTTAGCATTCAATGCCATTTTGCAGTAGTTTATAGAGTTATATTTTTTCTTTTGTGTTTTGTGACAGGCAATATTAAAATAATTTCTTTATCAATTTATATCCACCCGGACCAGGAAGCGCATGCTAAAGGATACAGTTGCTTTTAATACATATTCCTATGTGTCATTGGGATTGTCAGACTTGATTTCCTGCTGATAGCTTAAACAAATTGTAGTTAGATGAGTTAGGAACAAAGGTAGATTTGTCTTTCTGAAAATGAAGTTAGTGCCTTAAATTGGATGTTCACATATATGAGAACTGCGTTCATCATCTCCCATCTCAGCTGCAATCCTACAGTCAGATCTCAGTAGCATGAACTTCTGCATCAATGAAGGAGGGCTACTGAGGTCAGTACTGTTTCACAAAGGTCACGCTAGTAGTCCTGATTTTAGGATTAGGAATTGAGTTTTCTATAAATTGAAACACAGCCTCAATTCTTTATTAGCATTAGTTCAACAGTCAGTAAAAGACAGTGAAAGAAAGTGTTCAATATTAAAATGGCAACACTTCTTTCAAGCTACAGAATAAGTACGGCATGCAATGCAACCTAGAAGGAAAAGATTTGCCTCAAGCCTATGAGGAAAGTAAGGGTGAGTTCTGCCCTGGGAACAGTGGTGGCCTTAGGTCATCTGGGACCCTAGGCATAGGCCCGTTGTGGAACCCTCTATAGGAACTAAACATATGATTAAAGAATCCTTTTTTTAAAATTTCATATATTACATCTGCAAGCAATACAGGTATTCCAGATGATGAATGATCAGTGATCAATTGAATTAAAGATAAGATGGTGACTATAATGCATATAATGGATCTATCTAAAATGTAATTGCCATATCATGAGCAGATTGAAATTTTTTCTCAATGTTAAATGTGGCTTACCAATTTAAAAGTTCACTTTCCTATTCTTTCTGTTGCTAATTTCAGTAATAAGTTTTTGGAAGTTAACAGCATAATGCATCACATTCCTTGGAGAGGTCAGCTAGTGTACTAAGTCTCTCCTGTCATAGTATAGCATAGGTATGTCTTCACTAGTTTCAGTTGGGAAAAGCTATATTCTGCAGCTGCAGCAATTATGGGGCAACTTTAGTCATGATTCCAGGGACTACTTAGGCACCTAAAAGCTCTAGGTATTTTTAAAAGTAATATGAAATTTCACTGACATGAGTATTGTGCCTAATAATATATAAAAAAATTAAACCCAATTAAGTCATATTTAAGTTTATTTATAAATTTAAAACTATCAGGAAATAATACAACAGCAAAAAAGCCCGAATCCCAAATCTGACTAGAGTGGCAGATGATAATATCCCTGATATAGGCCATTACAAATTTAAAAAAAAATTAAAAAGTTTAATGTAGTTGATAACTACTTACGTGCTTTACTGTTGACATTTCTCTAAGGCTGTGTTCAGACAAGAGTTTTATTTCGCAACAAAAGCCATTGTTTCGTAATAAAATTTCTTATGTCCAGACAATGTTCCATTGTTTCAAAACAACGGTTTCGAAACAACAGCCGTTGTTTCGAAACAGTAAAACCTCGCATGAAATTGAAATAGCCATTGCTTCAAAACGGTTGTTTCGAAACAGTGACGTTCGGACATGTTATTTCGAAATAACCATTATTTCGAAATAACACTTTTGCCCATCTCCTTCACAGGGTGCCTTGCTTTTAGCCTTTATTGGGTGGGGGCATGGTCCAGGGAGGGGGCCATGTTGCCACACCTCCCATGGTGCCCCTCTCCTAAAGCGAAATAGCAGGTCCTGTCTTTGGACATGCTATTTCGCTTTGAGCTTTTCCCTTAATTCGAATTAACATTTTCTTAATTTGAATTATCTTATTTTGAAATAAGGACTTTATTTTGAAATAACTCATTTCAAAATAACTTATTTCGAAATAACAGTTTACATGTGAACATAGCCTAAGAGTATACAGAATGGGAAAAAATAATTTAAAAAATTCTTCTAATTGTAAATCGTTTCACTTTCAGTGTCTTAGTTAAATGTTCCAATGTTTAAGTTGGTCTGGGTTGCAAACTCTGCACAGGAATCTTGATCTAATAACTATTTTCAATCAGCTGCATCACCCCTTAAAAAGGTTTTGGAATCATTTTTATAATCAATGGTTTTATAACTTTGTTTCTAAAAAATAAGTCCTACGTGCTAGGGGTGCAGCATCCCCGGCTTGAGGTGGTTTGTATAATATAAAGGGCCAGAACAATGGCTGAATGATACCAAAATCAGTGTTTCCCAACCAGTGTGCCATGGCACAGAGGTGTGCTGTCAGGCCTGAGCAGGTGTGCCATAAATTTTTTTGGAAAACTATTCAAAGAGCTCTGGATTGGCTTATTGGCTCACAAATATTCATGAGTTCATTTGGAAACTATATTTTGGTGTGGCTCAAATTAATTAAAGGTAGCAAGGTGTGCCACGGCAGAGAAAATGTTGGGAACCACTGCTCTAAATTATTCTTAAGTGTGATATTTTTAAAGTTCTTTCCAGCACGAAAGAAATTTTCAGATTATGTGGTATAACTTGATCATCTTTCACTTAACATAAATGAGCTAATGCTGAACTATGAAGTTACAATGAACATGTAAAAGTTAAAAAATATGTGCACTAATTATCAAATAAAAAGGGCAAAATTACTGGTGCTGCAAAAATAACTAAAATGCCAAATTTAAAAAACAACCTCTCTAAAAAATCACTATCTAAAATGTAAATAATTAATACATATTAGCAGCATAAATCTATACTGAAAAAATTTTGGTGGCTAAATCTTACATATTGTTTATATACACTTGGGTTGATGTGCACTAAAAGTTTTATACAAATCATTATAATAAATGAAAAAAAGTGAAAAGATTATTAGTATGTAGCTATAAATTAAAAATTAAAAGAAATAAACACTAAATTTCAGTGAAATTCACTGAAGTGCTCAAGTTTATAAGACTCTGGGCCCCTTCAAAAATATTAAAGGGTAAGTACAAAAGAAGGCTAAAGATTATTTACCAAAAGACATATGGCACAGACATCACACACAGCTATAATAGCTGCTTGAGAGCAGCAGTGCATTAGTATGTAAGAGTCTATATGGACCTATGGAGTAGGCAAAGGAAAACATCTCACAAGTGGGATTAAAAAATGGCAGACTAAATGGCCACCGTGAGGAACTAAAAAATGAGACCACTGGAAAATTCCTGCTATTGTGCTCTATAAATGGGTACCACAAAGAGCTTGATCTTGCCTCTTGAACATGCCTTTATGAAGGTTATCAGTAGAGCCCTGCACGGATACAAATATGTGGATCCGCATCCAAACTGCATCCAGAAGAAATGGTCTGCAGATATCTGTGTTGTATCCACGGATGCAGATATAATGCGGATATCCGCTGAAATCTGAGGATTTGCAGGGCTCTGGTTATGGACACATAATGGTGACATCTGTAATTCAGATGAAGCACAGATCTGAGTGATAGTTTGCCCTGATGAGCCAAGATTGAAGAGTGCTAAAGCTTCCAGCTCTGCTAAAGGGGAACAATTTCTATAATGTTCTATATTTTCATTTCTCTCCATCAAACTGAGAATGGGACCCCTTATTGCCTGGGGCTTTAGGTAGTTGCCTACTTCACCTATCCCTAAAGCCACCATTGCCTGGAAAAGTAATCCTGCAGCACTTAAATCGCAAAGGTGAGTGCCTAAACTTGCAATGGAACAAGGAACAACAGATTTGCAACGTGCACTTGAAGTGACTGTAAACAAATGCATGAATTCTTTTTCTTAGTATCACAGTTTACAGCAAATGTACCTGTATTTTCCTTCAGTGGTGCATCAAACACACCCATTCTCAGACTTCTTGCTTGCCAGCTCTCTCCTGGGCCAAAGCCAACTTCTCATTCTCTTCTAAACAGGTTATGTCCAGACTGAGCAATTCACAATTTCTGCCTCCACCGTATATTTCCCGGCAGTCTGCTTGAATAGACTTGCTTGCTTTCTGTTCTGAGAAGAATATTTGCTATAGGTACTTTCCACACAGCTCTTTCTAAGCAAGCTTATTTCATTCTTAAGCGAAAAAGGATTGGAAAACCCTACACATGCTAGTGAACTTGAAGAGTTCATCTTACATGGATTCAGATAGACCCACCCAGTCCTACCCTAAGACCTGGAGCCCTTATGGACCCTTATGGAGTCCTAGCTCTTGGGTAGACCAGGAAGAAGGCCTTGAGTCAGTTTAAACTCAGGCTACTATCTAAAAGTCTTATTTTTGTCTGTTGGTCTCTATCTAGACTCTAGAGCAGTAGTCCCCAACTGGTTGATCGCTTCAAAGGCTCCACATACTAGTTCTGAAACAGCTGAATTGAGCTGTGTAGGCCCAGTCCACTAGTTAGGCCACCAAGGAAGGTGCTTAAAGCTGGATGTAACTAATTAAAGAGAAACTTGTGAGGAACAGGCAAGGTTTCTTTCAAAGAGAGGAAACTGGAAGCAGCAGGGAGAAGTCTGCAGCCCTGTTGGGGGCTGCAGAGATGAGTGCGTGAAGTTACTCCCTGACAGAAAGGAGGGAAGAGATTGACAAACCTCGATGAGTGGGAGGGGCTAAGAGGTATGGCAGCAACTTAGGGAAAGGCAGCAATGTGCATGGAACAGGCTTAGGCTGCTGTGTAGAGGGTCTGTGATCCAGACCCAGAGTAGAGAGTGGGCCCTGTTTCAGCTGCTAGTCACCGTGAGGCAGTGAAGTGGAAGACTGCCTGAGACTGCTGGGGAGCAGGAGTTTTGATACTTCAAGTGACTAATAAAATCCATATAACTACAATACTAACAACCAGCTATTGGACCTAATTGTTACATCTCTTTTAGATGAGCCTCTCCCCTTCAGAGATTCAAGTGAAGTATGTGTTTTTTGTTTAGCATCCCCTCTGGCCATTGGGGCTCCATAGCAATCTGTTGTTTTTCATAACCTACCACCCCCAGCCAGTTCACTACTCGGTCTTGTCCCATTCCAGACTCTAAATAAGCACCCCAAAATAAGCAACTCACAATATAATGACTTACAAGCCCATTTCCCAGAATTATTTTTCAAATGCCTATGCATCCCCTCTGGGTTCTCACCAGGGAGCCTCTTAAGTAGATTAGTACTGTTTCTTTGGCCCGCTGCTCCTAGTTCTGCCCCATTTGTCAACATCTTAACTAGGCCTCTTGACTCTACTACTCTGAATCTTTGGTTTCCCCCATTGCCAGTTATGAAGGTGCTTTCCTAAGTACTCCTCTCAGCATTTTTCTTCAGAGCTTTAGAATAGTTGATATCTCCCTCTTCCAAACAAGTCCTCTCAGACTGGGGATTGTGTCTCCAGCCTCTTGTTTTAGAACAGAGATGGGCAAAGTATGCCCTGCAAACACCCTTCATCTGACCCACCAGATGCTCCAGACTAGCAGCCACTTGGGGCCCTTCCAGCCCGTAGCCCTGCCCCTCTCACCACATGGGATGCAGCTCCACAGCCAGAGCAGCTCAGCTGCTGTCCCACTCATTCCCTTCCCTCCCAGGGACTGAGTTAGCACACGTTTCCCCCACCCAGCTGGTCGGGGGTGGGCAGGTGGTGCTGTCCCTTTGTCCTGATTATCCGCAGGGTACCCCAAGACCACAGCCCCTGTTCCTCTCAACCCTGGCACACCCACCTGACCCAGAGGTATGGACACCCCCAGCAATCTCTCCCCCTCCCTTGGACAAACAGCAGGGAGCTAGATGATGTTACCCTTTAAAAAGCAGCCCACTCATGTCATGTCTGAGAGTCGAGATGGGAGTAAGCCATGCGGATTGGGGGTGTAGCTGAGAAGACCCCTATTTTTGTCTCTTTTCCCACCTGAGCTGAGGAACCCAGTGCTGTCTCTGCCTATCCAGCCCCTGTTCCCCCTCATGGCAGGGGCTGTGCACAGGGGACAGAAGGACACACATTGTTAGGGAATTTTCCTTAAGTTTAACCAGCATCCATTCTTAAATGTGAATTTGTATTTAATAGATTTATGTATATTTATGAATTGTGTACTTACCTGGTAATTTTACTGTTAACATGATAAATTGAGTTTGTTGTTATACACCAGGTATGTTTAAGTGCGCTCCACCCCAGCACTGGGTGGTGCACTGGCGCACACAGCTGAGTGACAGCAAAGGGTTAAGATGTGTTGGCAGCTGGCCAGAGCCCAGAATCCACCCAGCAACAACAGGGCCACGCCATCTTGGAAAGGAAGGGCCGTGCGCAATACACAGTGAGCCACATGCAAGCTTTTGGGAACTCTCCCTGTTCAAGCCTATGAGGGAGAGTTTGGGCGCGAAACCCAGAATGCTGTTGATTGGTTGGTGTGGTTCGTTTTTAAGACAGTGAGACTCAGGGGAGGCGGCAGACTCTCTCTGACACAGGCACACAGCGTCTTCTCTGCATATCGGAGTGGACTGATCTGGTTGTTCAGAGTGTGTGAAGTCTGACCGGAAGCCTGATGTCTCTGGAAACCTTAAAAGCAGACTGGGAAGCCTCGGAGTCTCTGGGCTGAGAACTGATCTGAGCGCCTGCTTCACTGGAACCAGGAACTGAGGTAGCTTTTGAGACATCCTTGCAGGATTCTGAAGAGGACGAGCTCCAGAAGACCCCGAAGCCCAGAGTCTTGAACTCAGCTTTTGGAAGGCAGGCTCTGTATTACGAACATTGTCTAAGGGGCGAATGGACAGTCTTTATTAAAGACAGGACAGAAGGGCCCAGAAGCAGACAGGCCAAGTTTGGAGGTGTGATCTGCGCGGGACCCTGACCGTCAATCCAGCTTCAGTCGCCACCATTGGATGAAGACAACTGTAAGCTCCACGCGCTGGAAGCCAAGATCTCCTGGGCAGGGAAGCAGAGTGTGCAGGGAGACGTTGGATCTCACTAAGGTGGGGCACTTGCTTACCTCCTGTGTGTGTGTGTGGCTCTGGTTTACCAAGCTCTGAGCTGCGGGCTGTGGTGTGGTGGTTGAAAGCCCCATTTGAGCCCTAAGGAAAGGTAAAAAGAGAGCTCACTTACCTGTGTAAATCCATCGGGTGCTTGAAACCTCAAGCTCTTGCGTTGTGGCTATCTGCAAAGATGAAAAAGAAGGGTTGTGGTTACTAAAGGTTAACAGAATAAGGAGGTTCTGTCGAATGCACTTGTAACATGTATGCCTATGGTTTTCCCTTGTTCTGACCCTATGGTTTAAAGTTTTTCTTAATTCACTCCCCTGTCGGTCCTAATAGACCTCTGTTTCTCCCAATAATAAATGTTTACTGGTTCAAAGCAACTGCCACTGTGTGTTCTGTGAGCCATTGTCACAAGAGAGGGTGTGGTAAGACGATAGAAGCCTACTGGTGGGAAGAATCTGCTATTTGAGAAGACGTGCTAAAAAATTTCCCCCAACAACGTTGCTGGCTGGGCTGGCCAAGCCCAGCTAGCCCAGGGATGCCCTGCTGGAGGATGGCAGCTGCTCCCCCACTCTCCAGGATGCAGCAAGTTGCCAGCCTGAGTGTGGCAGCTGCTCATCCCAGAGCTTCAGCCTAATCAGTGTCTGGCTCCCCCTTCTTAGCTCCCACTCTTCCCTTACATTACCAACTTTAAAAAACAAAGCAAAACTGGTGTTCCTGTGAACACTGCGCCTCTCTACTGGATGACAGGCTTTGGTTCTTTTTGGATTCATTGAAAGGGTGACCCACCCAGCCCAGACACAAGGAAGAGGGTATTGGTTTAGTATAACATGATTTTATTAGCAGCAATTTGGTTTCAGCTGTTGTTGGTTGTAGAATTTTCCAAGTACAGCACACTTTTGTTACCACCAGTCTGATTCTGTAAGGCATCTTAAAATTTTCCAAGTACAAACTATCAAGCAAACATGTAATGCAATACAAGAATCCCAGTTAATGCTATGCTACCCCCTACACCATGTCCTGTTAGGAAGCCTTGGTTACTATTTTGCCTGGTCTTATTCATAGATGCCTATACTTACAGCAAAGGCCTAAGTGCTATTGTGGTCGGCAGTGCTGTGCTCAAGCTGCTTGGTGTTTTCCCTTTATTTTCTTCCCACTGGGCTTGCCTCTTTCTTCCATCGGCTGGCCCCACAGAGGTGCTTCTCTCCTTGTGCGGTAATCTGGTGTGGGCAGGGGAGTCCTTGGGGTGATCAGTCCGTTGGCTCAGCAGGTGTTGTCCCGTTGGCTCTGAGTTGCTGAGGGAGGTCTGGGGATTTTATACTTTTTGCCAGGTCCCCCTTATTATGATTGCTGGATTTTCCCAGGTTAAAGTTTCCCAGTATTGTTATTCCCAGGTTGGACTTCCCAGGACTGTTATTGCTGGATTTTCCCAGGTTGGACTTCCCCTTATTTTGATTTTAATCAGTTTTTGGCAGCCTCAGGTTGATTGCCCTTGGGTTGAATCACAAACGCAGTCTTGTTTGTTAACCCTTTCATAATTATTTTTGTTTTGTCATGCACAGCATGGTCGACCCTCTTTCTATTTTGAAGCAGTGGGGCAACACAGGCTTTGACCTAGTATAACCTGTCCCAGGCTCTGGCAGGGCCACTGACATCTGGGAAAAAGAAATCATTGCAAAAATTCCCCATCCAGCTCCCATCCTTCCTTCCATCCTACCAAGAAAAATAAACAAACAAATAAATAAATAAATAACCCTGGGGGACTAAAAACAAAAAGAGTGCAGCCCACCCCCTCTCAGCTTCTTCCCTCCAGATTCCCACCTTTACACTATGCTGGGGGGGGGGGAGTAGAACAGTGCAAAAAAGTGGCGAGGGGAGTAAAAAAAAAAGAAACAAAAAGTGCAAAAAACTGCCTCCCTGCTCCATCCTTTCCTCCGAAAACTCTCCTTTTTAGCTCCATTCCTTCCTACCACATGGGACTGAGTGCTGTACTGGCCATACCCCTCCCAAGCCTCACCCTACCCCCTCCCCATCCCTGTGGCTCACCATGAGCAGCATAACTTGGATGTAGCCCTCATGCTAAAAACTTTTCCTACCCCATTTAGAATAATCAGATGTAAACCTTTTGCTAGCTCCCTTCAGTTGAACACTCTCTAGTCATCCAAGTTGGAGAACTCAGCAGCTTAGCCTTTTTCTGTCAGTAAAGACAGAGGCAGCCTTTATGCTGGGCCCATTTGCCCCCTTTGCTTTTTCCCAATTAATTCCCTGACAGGTTGGGGGAAGAAAAGAGCCTTCCTCCATTCATTCTGCTTGGCTCCTAGTCCCAGATGTTTGAAGACACAATGCCCATTTTTCTCCCAACCACTTATTCCTGGGACAGCTTCTTCTCTCTGCAGAACCCTTGTGAACCATTAAAGGGTCATGCCAGGTGGCAGGGTGGACTGACCATAGATGTTAGTGCCCTTAATCCCCCCATCACACTCCAGGTTAAGGCAAAAATAGCCTTGTTATTTTGTTAGTAATTACCATATGCCTAAGCAGTAAGCATATTAGTTAGAATAGAACAGAATCATAGGGTTGGAAGGGGCCTCACGAGATCATCGAGTCCAACCCCCTGGGGCTTGTTACTGAATTTCAGATTAAAGCACTGCGTGCAGCTGCCTGCCCATATGACTGGGTTGGCATATGCTTAATATGTGGTGAAATATACAAAATATGGCTGTTTAAGACAATAAATGACAATGCATGTATCAACAGATGGAATAGATGTTTGGGATTTCTGTACTTGCTTCAGCTCCTCTCACAACAAACATGATGGTTCAAATCCACCCTGAGTCAATAATGATTGAAAGTTATTACCATCAGATGACTGTTAGGGAAAATAAGCTTATGGGAAATGATGGGGGGGGGTCTTAGTTTAGTTAAGCTTGATGACCTAATAGAGCATTCTTCTCTGTTTTAACTTTCATGCTAAAGATATTAACATACAATAGTTAAATCTCTTGCCAAAATATTGTAAAGAGCTTGTTGGCTTGTGACTGGTTGCCTAACTCTTGAGAAAGAAGGCACCGCTTGAAGCATAGTAACCAGTACTGAGGAAATGACCACATCAGAAAGTGGTAACCAGGAACAGAATACTGGAGAAAGGGTTCTGCATGAGCAATGGGCAGGAAACAGTGGTCTTGGATTTACATGCAGTGGGGACGAGAAGGCAGTCAGGGGAAGCTGAATCCAAGAGGCTGCCCATGAAGGTTTATGCTATAATGTGCCGGAGTGGTAACAGAAATCTGATGGTACTTCTACAGGCACAACAAGTTACAAGAGGTTCTTGGGTATTATTCTTCCTGATTGTTAGTACAAAACTTAGTTCAACATTGGGTATCTGTGTGATGTTATCATACCTTAACCAACTGCCATCATGAAGCATATAGCTATGAGGTGGCCAAGAGCTGAGCTTAATGGAGTGAACCTTCTAACCTACTAAGCAAGTATATAGATGCATGGGAAGCATAGAAACATGACAGAACCAATGGGAAGAGGCTGCTGTGACCAACTGAGTTGGTGCTGGGGTAAGTGGAGTGCCAGGAGCATGTGAACATAAGCCAGAGGGAGCTGGAGGAGTAATAGTTGAACAATGGCAAAATAGAGACTGGTAAAGAATAAAATGTTCCATGAAACCAAAGGAAAGCAGACAAGGTTGTAAACAGAGAAACTTATAGCAAGAACTTTTCCAGGGTCTTTAAAGGGACAAAAGCATGGAGACTTAAAGGGGCTTCACAGCAGGATCAGCTATTTAGTGTGTGAATAGGGTAGCTACTCTGTTAAATAGCAATAAGTCTTGTGGCACTTAAAGACTAACAGATTTATTTATCGCATGAGCTTTCATGGGAGAATATCCCACTTCGTCAGACGCTTTAAAGAGGGAGAATTTACAGAATAGGACAAAAATAAATGCAGGGAGTATAAGACATGGGATCAGGTCATACTCCCATGTCTTACACTTCCCTGCATTTATTTTCATCCTATTCTGTAAGTTCTCCCTCTTCAAAGTGTCTGATGAAATGGGATATTCTCCTACAAAAGTTCATGTGATAAATAAATCTGTTAGTCTTTAAGTACCACAAGACTCCTTGCTTTTTTTGCCTTACTAGACTAACACAGCTGCCCCTTTGGAACTCTGTTAAATAGACTGTCTTACCTCAAATCAGCTTGCCTCTTCTTGGTTATTGCACAGTGTGATCCCATGAGAAAGGAGCAAGTAGGAGGTAAAAGAGTTAAAGAATAAGGGTATGTCCTCACAGGCTCCTTATTTCGAAACAACAGAGGTTGTTTCGAAATAAGAAGCGGCATGTCCAAATGACGTTCTCTCATTTCGAAACAACGGGTTCCATTGTTTCGAAACAAGAGCTGTTCTTTTGAAACGGCTTAAACCCCTTCTGTTTTGAAACAACAGTTATTTCAAAACAACTCGTTTCAAAATAACCCCGTCGGGACATGCTGTTTAGAAACAACGGTTATTTTGAAACAACTCATTTTGAAATAACCGTCATCCAGACATGTTATTTCAAAACAAGTGTTGTTTCGAAATAGCAGCCTGACCTTCTTCCCAGGGTGCACAGCACCCTGAGGAACAGGAAGTTCCTGCCTGGGCGTGCCTGTCAGGCAGTGTGCCCGGAGCCTTCTTCAGGCATGGCTTCCCAGGAAAGCACTGCTGCTGGGGGGCAATGCAGGGCCCCTGTCTGGACCCCCGAGGAGGTTCGCTGCCTCCTTGGGATCTGGCAGCAGCCAGACATCATGTCCTGGTTCTGGGCCTCCCACTGGAACCGGGACATATATGCCAACATTGCTGCGGCAATGTCGGAGCAGGGCCACCCCCGCAGGATGGAGCAGGTCTGCAGTAAGGTTAAATCCTTACACCAGGACCATGCCCGGACCGGGGAGGCCTGGGAGCTCCAGGGGACAGGGAGCACAGCCACCTTCCCCTACTTCGAGGAGCTCCACGCATTCCTGGGTCCAGAGCCCAGCAGTCTCCCCGCTGAGGCTCTGGACACAGGAGTCCAGCGGAGCCCCTCATCAGGCCCAGAGGCACCAGGGACCGCCTCAGACGTCTCCGTCGGGGGGGGCCTCCAGCCACAGCACCACCAGCGGCAGAGGCCACCCCGAGCAGCCTGGAGCTGTTCGCCAGACCCGAGGTAGGGAGCAGTCCGGAGGACTAGGGGCCCGATACCATCTTGGCCCCTGGGTCCAACACGGAGCCAGGGACATCTCGCCGGACCTCTGGAGCCCCGTGGGTAAGTATTCCCCTCCCACTGAGGCACACAGGGCTGGGCCTGTCCAGCTGGTCACGGGCAGTGAGGGGGTCCAGGGCTGGGCACCGGGGAAGGTAGGGCACAGGGTCACTGGGTGCAGAGGCCCCCCCTTGGCCATGGGTCCCAGAGAGACAGGTGTGCCCCTGTGTGCCTACGGGTGGTTAACAGGGGCTGGCTGTTAAAGATGCAGCCACATCTTGGGTGGGGTGGAGAGCATGCAGGCCACACCACTGGCAAGTGGCCTTGAGAGACCCCCCTAGAGCAAGGCGTGGCTGAGTCCAGCTCACCCTCGTGGGCACCACTAGCATGTGTGCCTCCAGGGTACGGTTCCCAGATGTCCGGCAAAAGGAAAACATGCTCCCCTTTTTACTGTCCTGTTCTTTTTATTCTCACATTCTCTGTCTGGCAGGCAGTTTAAAATACAGGAGTTTGTCAGGCTTTTTAATGTAGGGGTTGAAGGATCCTGGAATGCCATAGAATGCTGATTTGTACAGGCAAGTGTTCCAGGGCCCCCTAAACCCCGACGAATACCACAGCCAGACAACATTTTCACCCAGTGGCCTCCGTTGGGTACTTTCCTGGCCTCCTTTCGAGGCTTTGGGGGCTGGTAGCCCGACCCCAGGGCAATGTCCCACAGGATCCTGGGTCCTGCTGACAGTCAGGGCAGAGGTGTGTGCTGTAGACAGGCTGCACACAGACAGGGCCAGCAAGCGGCAGGGGCCAACTGTGTTTTCTGCTTCCCTCCAGCAGGTCGCCCAGCCACTCGCCAGCCACCACCACTGGCAGCCTGACGCCTCAGCCCCAGGGCACCACAGCGGAGGAGGAGGGCCCCCCGGTCGTGGGCTGAGCTCCTCAAGAACCTCAAGGAGCTTGGTGAATGGATGGAGGCATCCACCCAGGCCTGGCGAAGGGAGCAGGCCCAGCACCAGGAAGCAGCCCTCCGGGTCCTGCAGCAGGTGGCAGTGGCAGATGACAGGGCGGCCGTGGCCCTGGAGCAGCTGAGTGAGCGCCTGCCAGCAGCCATCGAGGCCCTCGCCACCAACGTCCGGGAGCTGGGGGAGAGGATGGCCCTGCCACATCCTGCAGAGAATTTGCCACCTGGCCCTCCCTGGAGGCGACGCCGGACTGAGGGCAGCCATGGGCACGGGTGGGGTACGCCACCCCCCTGGACCCTCTCACAGGCCCTGCCTGACTTCCCCCCTGAAACCCGGACTCTCAAAACCCCTTCCGCCTTCCAAGTTGCTGCCCCCTCCCCGAACTCCCCGAAGTCCCCCTCCCCCTTCCAAATTGCTGCCCCCTCCCTGAACTCCCCGAAGTCCCCCTCCCCCAGACTGCCCCCACATTGCCCCATCCCGTAACCCCCCCCCCATCCCTTCCCTGCCCCAACCCCTGTATTGTTCAATAAAATAGTTTGGCACTTATTCTTGGTTTTGAGTGGTTTTATTGGGGGTAGTTGACAGTGCGGGTGGATGGGTGGGGGCTGGCTGTGGGCAAATGGGAGAGAGGGTGGTGTGGGGCGGGGCAGGCCTGGCCCTCAAAGTTCCTCCTGGGCAAAGGTGGTCCTGAGTGCATCGCGCACAGACAAGGCTCGCTGAGACGGCTGCTCCCGTGTGGGCACAGGTTGGCGTTCCTCATAGTCCCTGGTGAAGAGTCGTGCCTCAGCTTCCCATAGAGGTGTAATGGGCTCACCCCGCTGCTCACAATAGTTGTGGAGGGCCACGCACTCGGTGATCACCTGTGGCAGTGTCCTCTCTGCGAGGTGGAGGCGGGTGAGGAGGCACCTCCAGCGGGCCTTGAGGCGGCTGAATGCCCACTCCATCACCTGGCGGCAGCGGGTCAAGTGGCAGTTGAAGATCTGCCTGGAGGGGTTGAGGGACCCTGCATACGGCCGCATGAGCCATGGGCACAGAGGATAGGCCGCATCCACCACGATGAGGACGGGCACCTCTACTCCCCCAACATTGATGTTATGAGGGGGGAAGAAGGTGCCCGCCTCCATGCCCTGGTAGAGGGCAGAGTTCTGGAGGACCCTGGCATCATGGGACCTCCCACATAGCAGTTCTGGAACAGGCTGCGGTGGTCCACAAGGACATACACAATGAGTGAATGGTACCCCTTGCGGTTGCGGTACTCCGCGACTCTGTGCTCCGGGGCTTGCATGGGGATGTGCGTGGCATTGAGGATCCCCGCACAATTGGGGAAGCTGAGGGTGGCCATGCCGGGAATGGTGCCCTGCAGCTCCCCTTGTCTCACCAAGCATCGCAGCAGGACCTGGTTGATGGCCCTGGTGACCTCCACAAGGATGTTGCCAGTGGTGGACCTCCCGACACCGAAGAGGTGTGCCACAGACCGGTGGGACTCTGGAGTGGTCATCTTCCAGAGGCTGATGGCCACTCTTTTGTCCATAGGGATAGCAGGCCTCATGGGAGTGTGCCTGCAGCGCAGCAGCAGGGCGAGTTCTCTGACCAGGAGGTTGAAGCTGGCCCTGGTCATGCAGAAGTTCCACCTCCACTGGTTGTCCCCCCAGGGCCGCAGCACGACCCGCTCCCACAAGTCTGGGTTGGTCTCCTGCGCCCAGACCTGGCGAGGCACGGAGAGGGGCAGGGGCAGTAGGTCTGCCCTGCAGACCAGCTGGATGAAAGCCTCGGGCAGAGGCTGGGCACCATCTGGGTCCGCGAGCAGTGTCCCACGTGAGCAGGACACTCTGCAGGTGGTCAGAGTGGCTTGGTGTCGCACGGCGCTGTGTGAGCAACCGGGCAATGTCCATTGCTTGCAGAGTCCTGCTAGACAGAGTGGACAGGGAAGTGAGGTCGGGGCCAGCTTTTATAGGATTGGCTACCAACATGGCCGCCAACATGGCCCAGGGAGGCGGCCATGTTGCCACACCTCCCATGGTGCCCTGGCCTTGAAGCAAAATAGCAAGTCCACAGCGTGGACATGCTATTTCGATTTCCGCTTTTTTCCTTATTTCGAAATGGGGTTTTGTTATTTCGAAATAAGTCATTTTGAAATAAGGCCGTTATTTTGAAACGGCTTGTTTTGAAATGACCTATTTCAAAACAAGCGCTTGTGTGTGGACATAGCCTAAGAGAGTAGAGCTGGCTCTACCCCAAGCCAGTGAGGCCCTGGCTCAGGGTGCCACTGGTTATGGGGCATTGCGTGCTGTGCTGGGGGCAGGGTAGGCT
This sequence comes from Podocnemis expansa, assembly GCA_007922195.1. Classification (NCBI taxonomy): domain Eukaryota; kingdom Metazoa; phylum Chordata; order Testudines; family Podocnemididae; genus Podocnemis; species Podocnemis expansa. The sequence goes on from ML681998.1 coordinate 652,724, forward strand.
CATCCAGAAGCCAGATCCCATGCTCCCACCCCTCCCTGAGCCTGCCACTCTACCCTTCGGGGCGGAGTGAGCCAGCCCATGGGGCAGAGTCCACTCTCTAGCCCTGCCTCTGGGCTGGCCCTCCCTGCCCCTAGGGTGTAACAGCTAGCCCAGGGGACGGGTAGGAGAGTGGAGTCCTCCCCATGGGCTGGCCCACTCTGCCCCTGGGCCAGCTGTTCCGCATCCTGGGGGCAGGGTGAGCCAGCCCAGAGTGGATGTCAGGTTCCAACCCCCCTTGGGGGGGCAGGGTGTAAAAATGAAAGCTGGCTCAGGGCACCACAGCCCCTTGAGTCAGCCCTGCAAGAGCGCTGAACAGAAGTTTGATGTGTCATGGCCACTGAAGTTTAAGAGAAGTTGGATCAGTTTGTAAACAAAATGCTTCATCTTCCTCGTTCTAAAATTTTGTACCTACTTATCACAAAGTAAATTATCCTGCTTTTAAAATGCACCTAAAACACTTTGAGATAAATAGTAATCATATCTCAATGGCATGTTAATGTGTGTCTCTGAGTGTTGGGCAACAAAGAAGAAACATGAACAAATGATCTACTCCACAGATATGCATATATTGAGACAGGTGAGTGGCCTAAGCCAGAAAGGCCATGTGAAGAGTGTGTATCTTAGAGACTTCCTCAAAGAAATTCATGTAGGAGAAAAAAATGAGGAAATGCAGACTTAAATGGTTCAAGTCATGTAAAGCACAGTCCTGACAACTATGTCGGTAAGAGTCCAACAAATCAAGTTGGAGGGGAAAAGATACAGGATGAGCTAAGAAGAAGTGGTGGGATGTCACAAAGGAAGACATGATAGCATGTGGTATCACAGAGGAGATGGCATTGAACAGAGCACTTTGGAAGGATAGGACTCATAAAGCAGACCTGATTTGATATGATTAATGCATGAATCAAAAAGAATTGTAATTAATTTTTAAAGCAGCATTCTTAGAATGTTCTATGAAACTTTACATTTTCAATGCAATTTAAATCAGCCTCAGAAACACACGTTTAAAAATATGCATTCAGCTTTCTGCATTTAATAAAGAAGTTGATTGAATCACATAAGTTTAGAGCACAATACTAGCAGTCAGTGAAGGTAGGTTCTGTCCTCGGTTCTGCTGTTGGCTTTTTGTGTGACTTTGAGTAAGTCATTTTGCCTTTCTGTGCCTTGTTTCCCTTTCTACAAGATGAGCTTGAGGATGCTTTGTCACCCACAATATTTAGTGATGAAAAGTTACCTTTAAGTGTTGAGCATTATTTTATAAATAATAAAGGCTCTAGACCCAAACATTTCTAGACAGCATTTATTGTAAGACAAACCAATAAATCTGCAGGCTCTGAGTTCAAAGGGTAGCTAGGAACTTATGAAAAAGTAGGTATCTTGGGGTCAATATTATTAAGAGCAACAAATGTAAACAGAAGTGTTTTGAAATCAGTATGAACTTTTGCAAATAGGTAAAGAAGACTTAAATACTAAAGTTGCATAAATGAATAATCATGGATGGAGAAAATAATAAAATAGATTTTTCCATTTCTGACTTCTGCGACTTGAGGAAACTATATACTGCAACCGAGAATACATTGTAAAAAACAATCCTAAATTAGCATAAGAAGACCTGAAGCATCTCTTCTCTTTCTAACTTCTGTGATGAAAGAAAGGAAAGAAGTCATTGACTTCTGTGACTACGAGATCAAGTAAGTGCATTGGAAGTGCCAACAACATAACCATATTTCTGTCTTGTTGGAATCTCTATCTAGTAATTTTTATTAAATGCTATAAAGACACCATCACGACAGATGGAAAATTCTTAGCCAGTGATAAAAGAGGCTTGTGAACAAGGGGTAGCAAATGGGAAGGAGAGAGAAAGGTCTCCTGTTGAAGAAGCAAATACTAATTTTTGGGATAAATGAATAAACTTTTTGTCTGTTAGGGTTTTTTTTTTTTTTGGCTTGCTTAAAGTTTATGGTGTGATCTTGTGGGGACTGTGTGGAAGTGAGGGGTCTAAGACCTGCTAGCTGAGTGTGCCTTAGCAAGGCTCTAACCTCCTGTAATTTGATCTTTGGTCATCTTTGTAATCATTTTCCCCCTGTGTGTTAATTAGTGGGCACGGCTGACTGCGAAGATAAGGGTTTAAAAGTCAAATACTAAGAGACAAGGAGGAGTAAAATCACCATGCTTTGAAAAGGCCACATCACCAACACTGTTCCTGACTCCTACACCTGCACCTGTGTCCAGATAGTAAATTTGACTATGGATATTTCAACCTAGGTTCTAGGGGGGATTTGCAGACACTTTGGCCTGCATTTCCCAGTCATAAAAAAATCAAACTGGGGAGACCATCCAACATGGCTGGTGCCTGCTGGTAGAATCAATCAGGAAGCAGACAAGAGAACTACAGGAGGAAGTGGCTAGACTGAGGAGCATCCATACACACATGGAATTCACTGAAAATATGCATATGTAGACTGCCAAAGTTACAAAAGGAATCTAGCGGGGAGGACTACAAGAACATCTCCAGGAGAGGACAAAATTCTCCCCTCATGGGGAGGAAACTGGCTTGTGGTTACTTCTGGCAGTAGGCAGTGCTCTACCTGTGCTCCCAATCCACTATTTCATAGAGAAAAAATAAAGGTTTGCAGCCCTTACAATGAAGGATGAGGAATCGCCTCACAAAGGTGGAGAAAGAGAAGCTCTGCACCCCCAAGGCTGGGAGGATCATGGCCACTACTCCCAAAAGGAAATGAAGCTTGGTGTTGATGAATAATTCCCTTCTAAGGGGACAGCTGGCCCATTATCACACCCTGGGAGGTATGCAGTCAGCTGCAATGTTCCCTCTAAGCTGGTGATGCAGCTGAGCAAGTTCCCAGCTGGTTCCCTAACTCCCACTGGGCCCCTTCCCGTTGCACACCAGCTCCGCATTGCCACCACAGTAAAAAACAGCTCCACCAACACTGGCACTTGGTGTTGTGCCACACATATTAAAATTACAATAAATAATATAATCAATTAATATTTTATTGTCATTCTAGGAACAGTCTGGTTCTTAGATTCTTATAAGAAATAATGTAAACCACGTCTGTTTGTAGAACTGAGTCTTCATGATTTTATAGTCCATGAAGGCTGAAAATGATATCAGACTATTTCCAATCTTTTTCCATTTGTGTAGACTTATGTTTAGATTCTGGAATGAAGCAAAGCCTCCCATCTTAGTCTTGACAAGAAAGCCAATCTATAAACCACAGAATTGATTGCTTCCTGCAATGGCTCCAAGAGTGCACTTAAATCAATTTGTTACAAAGGCTTTACATAAAATTATGCATGTAGAAAATATAGTTTGTTAGAATATTGCAGTCACCCTGTACTTTAGGGGGCTTTGAATTCAAGTAGGAGGTTAACATTTAAGTAGTTCCTATGTGCTGTAAGTTCTTCCACTAAGAGACTACAACTCCCATGATCTCTTGGGAAAGGGAGAGACACCCTTCCTGCCCCTCTGGGGAGCAGAGATGGACAAGGGGGTTTCAACTGGGAGAGAGAGAGAGGCATGGCTGAATCTGGAAGCTGCTGCTGACTGCTCCTGAGGTTCCTGAGGCTGCTCCTGGGGTTCCTAAGACTACTGGAGGCTTACTCAAGCAGGGAACTTCAGAGGTTGATGGCTTACTCAGCCCAAAGCAGGGTCTGAACCTAGAGCTGGCTGAGCTGGATCTGCAGTTATAGTGTGAGTGTCTGTCTCCCCTCCTCCAATTTAGAGCAGGGTTTGTAAAGAAAGGGAGTCTGCTGAGAGACTGGCTGGGCCTGAGGGGAGGCAGCATGGCAGTCCCTTTGACCCAGGGCCAGGGCTACAGACATTTGATTGGGCTCACTCCAGGTCTTTCTGAGCAGATACACTGGACCAGCAGAGAGCTGCCTTGTTTCCTTCATTAACCCCTCAAGCACGCCCACGCAAGCCAGGGGTCAGGGTTCTGAACTCTGGGGAGTGTCCACTCAGTAGTTGGTGTAAAAGGGCTGTGTAAATGCCAGTTAGCTAAGTTTCCTTTAAACTATATTCTGTGTCTGTTCACTGATTTACTTGCCCCTCTCTATTTAAATTAGTGGTGATATTCAATTCCATCCTGTAGGATAAGTTTCTTTGTTAAGTAAAGGTTTGTTACATGCAATTTAAGCACCTTGAATGCACTGTATTTATAATTAGTAAATTTGGATTATACCCTTCCCACAGATTACTCTTAGCTGCATGGATTTAGTCCTGGAGGCTCCCAAGGCATGCCACTGAGCGTGTGCAGGATCCAGCCAAGTGGAGGCACCAACCAAGTTTAACTTCCTGTAAAGCAAAGGGACTGCAGCAGAGGAGTGGATAGAGGATTCCCACAATCCCAACATCACCACTGGGAAACTCAGGATCTCCTTGTCATCACACTTAGGCACTTGTGTGGACGTGAGTGTTGCCTGCTCCCAAATAACCCAGGGAGAAAAGGAAGGGTGTTACAATATAAAAATAATTACCGAAGCAGGTTCACCACTCTTACTTTTTTGTAATATAGTGCCTTAGAATGACAAAGGCTAATCATAAAAATAAAACAAGTGTAAACAGGAACAGACATGTACATTGTGTCTCAGCAATTATTTTTTTGAAGAGACAAATAGTGTTGTTTCTTAGTAGTCTCCTCTTCTGCTAAATTAATATGTAACTCTTGCTTTTAAACTGTGAGAAAAAAGTTACAACTTGTAATTGTTTTAGTAAAAGGCTGTCAGAGACCACAAACAATTTGGAAGGGAATTACAATACTACTTCAAGCTTTGGCTTCAATGCAATCTTTTTTTCAGGAAAAAATGAAGTTTTTGAGAGGACTACTTGAAACTCTTAAGAATTGAAATGAAATAAAGATTTAGTCCTTATTCCCCAGTTGTGGTTTGATTATTATGGAGAGTCCTTGTCAGTTAAATACCGACATGATCTGGGTTGTCTCTAGGGGGGTGTGGGGACTGGGGCCAATTGGTCTGTGGGGGTTCCCCCACCACCTAACCTCCCACGCTCGGGGGGGAGGAGTGGGGTGGGCTGGCCCAGAGGCCAGCCCTGCACTCCTGCCCCTCCCCTGAGCTGACCAGTCTAGGGACCGGGCTCTGATCTCCCGCTCTGCCTCTGGATGATCCGTCCCAACCCACAGGGTGGAAAAGTTGGCCCAAGGGAGGGGGCTCTGGGCTGACATGCTCCACCCCTGGGCCAGCTGTTCCCCATCCTGGGAGTAGAGCAGGCCGGCCAAGAGCAGAAGCCAGGTACCCCACCCCACCCCCACATTCAGCTCTGTGCTGAAGGCAGCAGAGAGGGGATGGCAGACAGCATGGCCATAGGGTCAAGACTCATGGCAGGACATGGAAGGACAGCATGGGGCCCATGGAACTGCGGGACTAGAGGTGATCACCCTTCTCACCCACCCACCCACACGGATGGTTCTGAACATTATAAGCACCTCACAAATATGAGACAACATTGCAGACATGCTTGAGTGTAAATAAATATTTCATTTTGCCCGCTGCAACATCTTACCTGTAGGCCTTTCACTGTGCGGAAAATCTGAACTCTAGAGAGGGGAACACACTCCCCCGTGCCTGGTTCTCAGCTTAGAGTGACTAGCTTGCCTTCCTAGTGATCTGTGCTTCCCACATGTGCTCACACCCAATAGTTGAGTGCACACATGCCTGTGTACTCACACACAGAGAGCACACACTCACTCCCAGAGTCGCAGCCTCCAAAAGGCCTCTCTGTGTCTGTGAATTGGATATGTCAACAGCAGGCCAGGTGGGAATGGAGGAGGAGGCAGGCCCCACTAGCTCTGATTAATTACCTTAGGCCAGGGGTGACCAACCTTTTTGGATGAGGGGGCACATTGCAAATCTTTTCTCACTTGGGTGGCCAGTGAGCTAATTTTGGAGGATAAAGCAGGAGTGGCAAGGGAGAGCATGGGGAACAGGGACAGGGCAGGGTAGGGATCGTAGGGAAGACAGGGATGGGGTAGTAGGGGAGCCTGGCAAGGCAAGGGAGGGATGGTGGGAAGGGGTGTGGCAGTAGGGCAGTGAGCAGTGCCCCTGAGTCATAGGACCTGCTGCTTCCTTTCCCCCCTAAATTCACCTGTTCCCTATCCCCCCACCATTCTGTGCTGGGCCAGCTCTCTGAACCCTTCCTCCTACATTGGCTCCCTAGTCCTGAGCCACTTTCTGCCCCAGTCCTGACCTCATGTTGCTCTGCTATTTCTTGGCCCTAACCTGACCCTGGCCACCTCCTCAGGCCCTTTCCTGGCCTCCTGGCACCCTCATTCTGCCACCCTCACACCACCACCCCCAGCCTGATCCCAGCCTCGCACTGTCACCCTGCTCTGCACCACCCCATGCTGCCCCCCCTGATCTGAGCCACCCCCCCCACTCCATTTCTGGCCTTGCACCACCTCCCAGCTCCACACCACCTTCCATCCTGCTCCAACTTGTGGCACCAATCCTGGCCTCATGCCACTCCTCATGGCCATGAGCTTCCCTCTGACCCCTTTTCTGGCCTCATGCCACCCCCCAGTCCTGATTCCAATCCTGCGCCACATCACCTCCCTGCTCTTGCTCCACTTCACCAAACCTGAGCCTGGCCCTGCACCACCTCTTCCACCCAATCCCAGCCCAAAGTCACCCCCGGAGCCCTAATATGAGCCTCAAACTGTATTCCTATCCCCTTCCCAAGCCCAGCAATGCCCCTCCTGCCTGATCCCAGCCCAGTACAGCCACTGCCCACTGGAGCCTGGCCCAGCGCTGTAGTTAGGTTAGACAAGCATGATCTAACTTAAATAAACCAAATTGTCCTTTTCCATGTTTGTTTCTTAACTGAAAATTTCCTAAAGGACTATTTTGCTTTCAGCCTCATTAAATATCTACAATTTCCTTGTCACTAGTGGAGACAGACAGATTCTTCTTCCTAATACTAACTAAAGAGAAAATTCCAGACGGGTAGCTGTGTTAGTTTGTATATAGCAAAAACAAGAGTCCTGTGGCACCTTAAAGACTAAGAAATGTTTATTAGTCTGTAGAGCGCCAAAAGACCTGTGTCAATTAACATATCTTGTCTGAATGCTCCCTTATTAAATCCTAGCTATACTGTAGGTCTTCCCCATTTTTCTTGTTATAAATGAGCCACTGGCTCAGCATGTTCTTTAACTGACACTGGGAAGACAGGGGGCACTCAGCCTCCAAATTTTTGGTCTTTTGGAGAAGGTGAGGCTGTAGGAATGCAACTTGCATGTTGACCTAGCCTCTGAAGTAATTCTTCAGTAGCTAACCCCTCAATTTTTTCCTTTGTTTCATATATTAATCTTCCCAAGATCCAGCCTTTTATCTGATCCAACGTCCTCTCTGGGTTATTCTGAAGGTAATAAGAATTTCTCATCTTTTTCCTTATTTTGCTCTTGTTGGCTAACTACTTCACTTTGCAGATTCCATTTTCCTCATGCACCATTGTTTGAGAAAGCCACCACTGATACTTTATCAAGCATTTTCCTGGGGACACAGATGGTTTCTCTTTAAATTTCATACAAGGTTTTACTTTTTCTTCTATGAATTGCAAGGAAGTAAACTCAGGGTTGGCTGAAATCATTGCTGTTTTGACATTTGAGTTAAATCTGAGCAGCAACACCTCCTTAAATTGGACTTCATAATAGACTGCTCTTTCCCTATTAGTCCAGAATGTTTAAATACTGTACTAATTTCTTTCTAGCTATGTATGGCTCTGACCTTTCTTCTTGTGACACTGTCCAGATTTAGGAGACCATGTAGTACTTTTAATATTAATATTTCATAATGCAATAATCCATATGGAAAGGGTGTGACTTGTGCGGAATGATTATACTGTTTATGTGCAGATGTCATACCTGTAGTAGAAGTTAGGAACATGTTTGTTATATCTGTATTTCAACTTTTGTGATTCTGGGAAACTCTTCAGATTGTATATCTACAGTAATTGTTTCCTTAATGGCCCATTAAGAGAACCACAGGTGCAATGGGCCTAGGGAGAAACTTGCTCAGTGAGTCACCCAAACTGACCATGTGACTCAACTCCATTTTGATTTGCAAAAACTCCACACAGCATAGGAAAGGCCAGAGGTGATAAAATGCAGCAGCACCAACTCCATTTTGTCTTCAACTAACACCTACCTCTGGATCAATTCATCTTCAACAAGACAAAGGACTGAGACCCACCCGAGTGCTGGGTGTCCACCAGAGGAACTGACCAAGCCTGCAAACTCCAAATTGCTTTATTAAGGAAGAGAGGTCTCTTTGGCATTCTGCTGTTTTGGTCAAGGATTCAACTGCTGTGTTCTTATATAGGAAACCCACAGATTTTCAGAACATAAGCTTGGATGTCAAGTTACCTTTTACGGTATCCTGAACTACTTCTTTGAAAGGTTCTTGGAGACATCAGGCCTGGGATATGAAAATGCTAACTTCTTTGAAATTTGGCTCACCCTGTCCCAGGGCTTTGTTAGGTCCACTGTTATAATAATGCTTTTTGTGTACCTTTGTTAAGTAGCTGTGAGTTGTATTGATTTGTGTAGTTATATTTTATATAGTAGGTATTGGTATTTTAAATACAAATGAATTTGTGTTATTGTGTTAATTTGTGTTGAGTAGTCGTATTGGGTTGTGTAACTATGTGATGTATATAATTGTGGTAATCTGCATCTTATATTGTTGTATTACATAAGCCCAGGCTCTCCACAACTCACTTACCACTGTGTGGTGATACAGTAATTTGTCCCGACACAGTGGTTGAGAGCCACTGACTTGAGGTAATCCAAAACACCACCTATTTCTTCCCCTCTAATGAACACCTCCCCCACTCCCAGAAAGAATAAACCCTAAACTAGGAGAGGAGGGTAGACTACCCCATCTCTTGGTGAATGTCCGGGGCATTATTCTGCCCCGTGACAGGGGGTCGCCACTAGCTAAAAATCCAGCTGAATAAGAGGCCTTCTCTCTCTAGGTGGATTATGGTGCACTTCTGGTGTGCTCACACCAGAAGGTGGTATCAATAGTGGTGTTACGACAGGTACAGGCGAAGTGGCAGGAACTGGAGAGGATGTTGCGTCTGGTTGGTTCTGGGAGGAAGCCAAAGGCATTGAAGAGGTGGCTGCAGCAGGAGAGACATGAACAGCTGATTTGTGCCCAAATGGTATATCATCTTTAAAGGTAAATTCAGTTTGCAATGCTTCCTCAGGACAGGTATGACTGAGTACCAACTGATCAGCATGCTGCCACCAAACCAGGCCATCTGCCATCTGGACAGAAAAGAAAATAGGTCCTGTCTGCCTGTCTGGGCAATGACTGTTGCTGGAGCCTATTTAGCTACTGAAGCATTGTTTTGAGTGAGGACAGGCTGTCCAACACTGAAGGTGTAGTCCTTCGTTCTCGGTGCACATCTGATGACCTGGTCCTGCTGTTGGCATTGAACCACTTGTCATGTTTCTCATGGTTTCCATAAATCAAAGCAAGAGTGCAACTGCCATCCCATCATAAAAAAAGCTGGAGACGCTTTGGTCGTATTTTCAAAGGGATAGCCATGTTAGTCTAGTCCAGCAAAAAAAAACCCAAGGAGTCATGTGACACTTTAAGACTAACAGATTTATTTTTAGCATGAGCTTTTGTGGGAGAAAATCCCACTTCGTCAGATGCTTCAAAGATGGGTGAACTTACAGAAAGGAATGAAAATAAATGCAAGGGGGTGTAAAACATAGGATCAGGTCATACAGTAACAGCAAATCAGAGCAGTTGTTAGGTTCAAACCATGGGAAGCCTGAAGTGAAATTACCTTTTGTAATGGGAAAAGAACCCATAGTCTCAATTAAGTCCTGTTTTCACAGAATTTAGCTTGCATATTAATTCAAGTTCAGCTGTTTCTCTTTGAAGTCTTGATGTCCCAGCCATATCTCTGACGACAGTCATTAACAAATCATTTATCGAGTGATTAGAAAGATGGAAGTGCTCAGCAACTGGTTTCTTTGTTTTGTGATTTCTGATATCCGCTCTGTGCTCATTTATCCTTTTGCACAGCAATCGTCCTGTTTGTCCAATGTATAAAGTGTTGGGGCATTTCTGGCACATGATGTCATAGATCACATTAGTAGCTGAGCAGGTAAATGAGACTTTGATGGAGTAGCAGGCTTGATTAGGACCTATGATGGTATCTGTTGTGCAGATATGTGGGCAGACTTGGCAGCGTAGTTTGTTGCAGGGGTGTGTCCCTGCTTCAATGTTTCTGTTGTTAGATCTGTAGTCGCTGGTGAGTATCTGTTTAAGACTGGGTGGCTGTCTGTAGGCAAGGTGAGGTCTGTCTCCCAAGGCTTGAGAGAGAGAGGGATCATCTTTTAGAATAGGCTGTAGGTCCTTAATGATCTGTTGCAGAGGTCTGACTTGAGGGTTGTATGTGGTGACTAGTGGTGTTCTGTTGTTTTCTTTCTTGGGAGTCTCCTGTAGTAGATGACTTCGGTGAACCCATCTAAGCTCTGTCAATTTGTTTGCTTACTTCCCCAGCTGGGTACTGTAGTTTCAAGAATGCTTGATAGAGATCCTCAAGATGTCTGTCTCTGTCTGAGGGATCAGAGCAGATGCGGTTATATCTTAGGGCTTGGCTGTAGACAATGGATCGTGTGGTGTGTTTAGGATGGAAGCTCGAGGGATGTAGGTAACTATACCGATTAGTAGGTTTTCGGTACAGGGTGGTGGTGATGTGTGTATCCCTGATTTGTACTGTAGTGTCGAGAAAGTAGCCTGTGGAGTGTTTCTGTAGGACAACAAGAAGTTGTTCAGATGCTTCTGAAAAAGTGAATGTCTGTCTCAGATTTTAGACTTTGCTTCATAATCTATACAAATCTTTCTTTGAGTCCATCGGTGGAAGGATGATATGGTGCTGACCTGATGTGTTGTATTCCATTGGCTGTCATAAAACTTTCAAAATCCTGGGAAACGAACTGCAATCGACTGTCTCTCACCAGCAGTTCTGGGAGACCAAAATGACTAAAGATGCCACATTGGTTCTGGATAGTGTTTTCTGTAGTAGTAGATTGCATTACAGAGACTTCTGGCCATTTAGAATGGGCATCAACAACAAACTGAAAAACATACATCCTTCAAATGGGCCAGCAAAATCAACATGAATACACTGCCATGGCCTTTTGGGCCAGTCCCATGAGTGAAGGGGTGCCAGGTGAAGTGTGTTGTGGATGCTCTGGCATGACATTCAAGCTCCAATGGTCTCTTTAGGACCCTTTCCAAGCCTGGCCACCAGAAACAGCTCCATGCAATTTCTTCCATGCACACTATGCCACAGTGACTTGAATAGAGCTGTTCCAACAAATGCGGTCTTAATGAAGGTGGGATAATGACTCATACTCCACAACAAATACCCAGACACTATTGGTAACTCTGTCCTCCTAGATGTGTAGGGGAAGAAGTCGTGTGAGACCTGGGACACAGGCAGGGATGTTCCATGCATCATAGCATTCATAACTTGAGACAGTACTGGGTCAACATGTGTCACTCTCTTCTCCTGAGGAGCTGTGACAGGTGTGTTTTCCACCTGTTCAAAGTAAAAGATTCCTTTCTGACCCAAATCTTGATGATATTTTGGTAAGGGTAGCCTTGAAAGACTATCTGTGTTGCAATGCAAAGAGGATTGCCTATTCTTGATCTCAAACGTGTATCAAGAAAATGTCAATGCCCATCGTTGTATATGACGAGCAGCGAAAGGTAGAATGGCTGTGTGTGGCCCCAAAATTGATGTTAGGGGTCGATGGTCAGTGAGAAGTATGAACTTCTTTCCCAAATGTACTGGTGAAATTTTCAAATGCCGAAAACAATGCCTAGTGCTTCACATTTGATTTGGGCATAGTTAGGTTCTGCCTTGGTCAGGGTGTGTGAAGCAAAAGCAATAGGCCTCTCTTCACATGAAGACATAACACGGGACAATCTGCCCCCAACTCCATAAGAGGATGCATTAAAGGCCAGCTGTAGGGTAAATGTTTTGGAACCCTTGAATTTACCAGTTCGAGTTTCACTTTGTTAAATGCAACATCACAGGCTTCAATTCAGTTCCAGCATTTGTTTGGCCCAAAGAGCTCATGTAGTGGTGTCAGAAGCATTGCTAACTGTGGAATAAATGTGCCATTAATAGTTCAATAACCCTGGAAGAGAGTGAAGTTGGCTTATGTTTTGAAGGATAGCCTTAACCGTGGCTGGAGACTTATGGAGGCCATCAGCAACAATTATATGTCCTAAATATTCAACAGAGGTCTGGAAAAATTCAAATTGGTCTTGGCAAACACATAGACCATACTCTTCCAATCTTTACAGGGTAGCTTTCAAGTTTATAAGGTATTCCTTTTCATTTTTCCCAGTGACCAGGATGTTGTCCAGATAGCACTGTACTCCTGATAAGCCACTCAAAATCTGATCCATTGCCCTCTGGAACAAAGCCGGGGCCGAATTAATTCCAAAAGGTAAACAGCAGTATCTGTACAACCCCTTATGTGTTACAATAGACCACAACTTTTGAGATTTTTCTTCAACATGCATCCGTAAATATGCTTCACATATCAATCTTGCTAAATTTTTGTCTCCCAGCCAAACCCATCAAGATATCCTCAATGTGGGGAAGAGGATTTTGCTTCGCACATACCACTGGGTTAACAGTGACCCTGAGATCATCAGAAATCCTAACGGAGCCATCTTTCTTTACTAATGGGACAATGGGTGTTGTCCGCTGGCTGTGAGTAACTGGCACTAAGGCTCCCTCCTTGACTAGCCTCTCCAAGTTTTCTTCCACCTTGGGTTTGATTGCAAATGGCACCATTGTGGTCTTCATATATTTTGGTTGGCAATCAGGCTTAATATTTATCTTCATGGTGATTCCCTTCATGCTTCCCAAGACTTCTCTGAAAACAGCAGCATGTTTTGCTAGTATTGCTGCCAGACTTACTTCTTCAGTCAATTGATGCACTTCTGCCCAACTGAGTTGGATTCTCCTGATCCAAGATCTTCCCATTAGAGCTGGGTAATTACCCTTTACCACAAAGAGTGGTAGTCTTGCAGTCTGTCCATTGAGCTCTACTTTCACATCAATAGTACCCAACTGGGGAACAGACTCCCCGGGGGTACATCTTCAAAACAATAATTGTCGGCTTAAGTGGCAGGTGGGTAAAGTACTTCTCATACATGTTAGAAACTAATGAAAAAGCTACACCCGGTGTCCAATTCCATGCATACAGATTTACCTTCCAACATAAGTGTCACCCAGAATTTATGTGGGCCAGCTGTTATAGGCAAAATGTGGAGGAACTTTTCATCCTCTGATTGGGTGTCACTGGGATCACCTGGTATCTGCTCTACTGCATGCAGAATTTCCCTCTTAGTTCACTGAACCAACTGCTCATATTTCTCAGGTCTGCCTCTTCTGTTTGGCTGATCCTTTCTTTGTTTGCAGGCACATTCAATGTGCCCTGTCTTGCCACTCTGTCAACACAGTAGTTTCTTATACCAGCACTCTGATGCAACATCACCCTGTTTCCCACACCAGTAATGTTCCCATCTCCCCAGTGTCCTGTGGGTAGGTTCTGGGGATACCTTGTGTACTCCAGCCCTGATCTGTTGCAGATCTTGGATGACTCATTCCATGGAGATTGCAACCTAAATAGTTTTCTTCAAGGTGAGTTGTGCTTCAGTTAACAGTGTTTCCATGTTGATTCACTGTGCAGGTCACACACCAGCCTGTCATGCAGCAGTTAATCTAACATGTTCTTGAAGTCACAGTGTGCCACCAGCTTCTTCAGAGCTGCTACAAATTGTACAATTGATTCACCTTCACCTTGGTTCCTCTGGTAGAACTATATTTCTCTGTAGTTACCAGTGGTCTTGGGGAAAAATTTACTCCCAGAATTTCCACTAGGTCACAGTAAGTTTGTTCTGGCTTCTCTGGATAAAGCAAATCACATAGCAAACTATAAGTCTTAGCTCCAATAACTATTAGAAAAACTGGCACCTTCTTCTCATCAGGTATATCATTTGCTCTTACAAAACTTTGAAATCAGGCTGTATATTTTTCCTACATATGAGAATATCCATCAAATGGTATGAGTGATGGCCCAGTAAGTCTAGTAAGAAAAGCCATGCTGCCCTCTTATGGTTACTGTTTATCTCTTCCCTTGTACTTGTAGCAGACAGATCAACTTTCAGAACAGCCAGCCAGCCTTAGGCTAACAGATCAGCTTTCAGAGCAACAATCCAACCCCTAGGCAAGCAGTAAATAAAAGTTTCATTCCTTACATTGCACTCTGGTTTTTCTTAGTTGCCAGGATTAATGAAAATAGCCAACTCCATCTCATATCCCATCCTCATCTGCCAGTTATTGTATTTTGATGAATTATAATCCAATAACAAGAGACAGCATACCCAGAGTTCCATATAGAAACTTTATTGGAAGAGAACTGAGAGAAAAGGGAACCAAACAGACAGTTTTCCCTGGCACTAAAACAACCCTACTATCTATCATTATGGCAACCCCAATGACCTAAGGTAATCTGAAACATCACAATATCTATATCTGCTTTGTTTGTTAATCAGGATACTATGTGGAGCCAAGATAACTACTATAGGTTTGTGTTTAGGGAACTGAAGTTTATTAGGAAGAGACTTTGTATAGTCTTTTCTGTTTGTCTGCAATACCTGCCTTCCAATAAATAGCTTTGCATTGAAGAGAATGAATCCCAGCCTTCACTGGTATGGTTACTGGGTGCCCAGGTGGCATCACCAATGGTACTTGATCCTGGCTCATCATTGGTGGAGAACACAGGCTTTGTGCTACGGGAAGCTTGACTTTGATAGTTTTTGGATTAAAGCAGAGCTTGAAATTGGGAAGCCAAAAATGATTTTGTATATCTGAGTTGACTTTCTTGATTTGACTATTATTGACTATGTGCATTTGAATTGAAGTTACGAAGAGTCATAGACAGGCAAAATGGGTATATAACTGTGTAGCAAGGTGGAGTACCGATCGTCCGAGAGGAACACAGTTGGGTTCCAGCACTCCCCCTGCTGGCTAGAGGAGACCATAGCCGAAGCCAGTGCCTGGAACCCAAGGGGCAGGCCAAGAGGAGGGGAGGGCTATAGAAGGGGACAGACTGGGCAGCCACAGGGGAGAAGAATGAGGAGACGTGCAGCTGAGGGAGCGAATCTCCGTCCCTAGAAGGGCTAAGGGAGTGACTGCTAGCTGGACTTTCCCTGTATACTCACCTCCTCCAGGTGAGGACTTGGAGGAACTACCCTCAGCTGAGGAATAGCAAAGAGGAAAGGAAGAGGAAAGCCCTCAGGACCTTGACGAGCTGCCCTCTGCAGAAGATGCTTTCGGGCCAGCGCTATCCAACCCCTGCGACTTAGAGGAGCTGCCTCTGGTGGATAACTCGGAGGGCTTGCCGGATCTGCCTCCCCAAAACACCGAAGGTCTGACTGGGATGCCCCTTGAGAGGTACCCTGGGGTCTGGTAAGGGAAAGTTCCCGGAGGTGGGAGTAAAGTTGGGGAGAAGGAGGAAGAGGCCCAGAGAGGAGCAGACTTTCTCTGCCAAATGTCAGTGTGTTTCAGCGGGAGCACCACTGACTCACTGGTGGCCCATGGCCAGTGGGTAGAGCCCTGGGCTGAGATGCAGTGGAGTGGGCGGGCCTGAGCCTCCCTCCCCTCAACCCTTTTGCTCCCAAACTTTTCACTGACCCCACCTAGTTGAAGTACTGACTATTGGTGTTCTGCCTCACCTCGCCTGGGGCTGGAAGGCAGCAGACCCTGTGTTTGGACTTGCGCTGTGGGAGGGCTGAAGCCTTGACTGGTTGGACTCTACCTCACCTTCCCCCCCCGGGCCTGGAAGGCAGCAGGCCCTGTATTTGGCCTTGCCCTGAGTGAGGACTGAAGCACTTACTGCTGGTGTTCTGCCTCACTCTGCTTGGGGCTGGAAGGCAGTGGACTATGTAACTGGTCTTGTCCTGAGTGAGGACTGAGGCACTGACTGCTAGTGTTCTGCCTCGCCCTGCCTGGGGGCTGGAATGCAGGAACTATTTAACTGGCCTTGCCTGGTATGAGGGCTGAAGCATTGACTGTTTGTGTTCTGCCTCGCCCTGCCTGGGGGCTAGAAGGCAGGGACTATTTAACTGGCCTTGCCTTGCGTGAGGGCTGAAGCCTTGACTGTTGGTATTCTGCCCTGCCCTGCCTGGTGGCTGGAAGACCGTAGCTTGTGTAACCTCTTTGGCCTTGACTACTGGTTGTGGCTACTGATCTGGTGGTTTGCTGTGCCCAACCTACCGAACACCAAGCAGTCAACCCCCGAGCAAGTAGGACCCAAGGTCGGACCCATTTACAAACTTCAATCTTCAACTTAAGGATATTTTGTAAGAGCAAACAATATGGGTTTACCTTGGAGGTGACGGGGTAACTTCCAAAACCTCCAGGGCTAGCTGACAAGTCTCTGCTGAGAGAAGTATTTTAGAACTTGTGGTTGAACCCAAGTCTCATTGGCTATGTTCACACGGGGAGGGCTTGTTTCGAAACAAGAGGTTTCGAAACAAGCTGTTTCAAAATAACCCTTTATTTCGAAACAACTTATTTCGAGGACAAAAATCTGCTGAGGGGTCAACCCTTCCTCCCAGGGTGCTTAGCCTGGGAAGGGGGCACATGTTGTCTCAGAACACTTTGTTCCAAAACAACATGTCCAAACAGGGCTGTTTCGAAACCTCTGTTTTGAAACAACCCTGTTTCGACAGCAAACGAGGTTTAAGCTATGTTGATTGAACCACGGCCATTTCGAGACAAGCTGTTTGCTTGTTTCGAAATGGCCGTGCATCGTGTGGCCATGGCACTTCTTATTTCGAAACAACCTCTGTTGTTTCGAAATAAGAAGTGTGTGTGGCCATACCCATTGATGTTGTTCTTACAGGTTATAAGGAGGATTGTTTAAATGACCTATTGATAAGTTATTAGGAGGCCAACAATCTTAAAAAAGAACAGATAATGTGTGCTGCTATGTGGGTAACGTATCAAACTGTAGAGAAATTTTTAGAGGAGGGACAAGCAGCAAACAATGTTTTCAGAAGTGGTAGAAAAATGGAACAGTTCACAAAGTGTATTAGTAGAACTGACAACATCAAATGTTAATGCATCACCAAAATAGTTAACTACAGCAGACAAAAATACTCCTGTAATCTATTTGGCATGCATCCAATATCAATAGACACTGGAGAAACAAATTCAGGTTTCACAAGAGCAAATAAGAACACTCATTCTCATTTCAGAGCCAGGATTAAAAATAATAATACTAATAAAAGTATACTGCTTTAACCCATGAAGCCTTTTTCCGAGATAATATGTTTGCTAAATTTGCCACAGCTACCTGTTTAAGATACCTTATTACAGTTAATTGGTTCAGGCCTTCCTCTCTTCCTAAGCATTTAATCCCTTTTCCCCTTTTTGCTGCGTTTCTGCTCACTTTCTTTTAAAAGTTACAGCTAGAGAAACTTCTATACTAAACAACAAAAACAATCAAAGAGAAAATATTTTAAACTTTCAGGAATGCAACAGTTGGAATTATGCCCATCTTTCTTGAAGAAATGTTTGCAAGCAGCACCAATGTCAATTCTGCTTTCACTCCTAATCATTGATTAGCATTTAGAACAGGGGTCTCACACATGCAGCCCATGGGCTGCATGCAACCCCTAAAGCTATTTCCTGTGGCCTGCAACGACACAATTGTTACCAATATTTGCAATATTGTTATATTAAAAGGTTTCAGTGGTGCGGCTCTTGGGCTAATGTACTAGTACTCATGCAGCCCTGTACTAGATGTCATGTGGCCCTCATGGAGATTTGAGTTTGACACCCCTGAGATTTCCCGAGGATGGCCGCCATATAATAACTCAAAAGGCGAAAACCCACTGGATGCCTGAGGGACCTCCCATATTATGAACATCAAGTAGGGCAACAATGTATCCTAGTCCTTCCCATCCTCGGCCACTAACTTTCAAATCATACCCTTCAGGTGAGATTAAAACATTCAACTAGGCTGTTTGTCTGTGGGTGGTAAACTGAGGTGCGGAGAGCCTGAATGTGGAGTAGGGTGCACAGATCCCTCATTTATCTTGACATAAACGGAGTACCTTTGTTACCAACTTTGCCCACCAACTCGGGGTATGCTCATTTATTAGGGTTGCTGTCTCTATGGGGAAGATGGTACTTCTATTAGTGTGCTGCTTGTGTGACTTGTGTTTCTATAGAGGTGCGTCTGAGCGGACCGGGTCTATCAGCACTCTCAGCTGACCCCTTATGTGTCCCTGAACTCAGTAGGCTGGATCACACAGCACTTCTCTGCTGCTACCCTTATGTGCCCCTGTACCGCACCAAACTAGGCTTGATTATGGATCTTGAGCAGGCTGGGTCACACAGCACTTCTCAGCTGCTACCCTTATATGCTCCTGGACTCAATCAGCCTGGGTCAAAACAGCACTTGTCAGCTGTCACCCTTATATGCCCCTGGAGTCAATCAGGCTACTATCCCTATCAATGAGCAAACCTTACAGGGTTGTGGGCATTACAGGGCTCTTTGGCTAGGTAATAGAAGCGTTGCTGCAAAGTGATATAAAGAAACCAAGAGCACAAAGGAGAGGGAATGATGTCTTAAAAGAGTCTGGAAACTGGTTTAATAACAAAAGTCATTTTATTGCTAGGTATCTAAAACTTGCACTACTAATAATAATTACAAAGGAGAGAAGAATACCCCAAAATACCCAGTTACAGCATTGATAAACATACAAGGAAAGAACAACACCCAGCTACAATATTACCTAGATTCTACTGTATCAGGCCTAGAAAGAGAGAGAGAGAGAAGTTGGGGGGTGGGGGGTGTTTCACCACTCTGTGTAGCAGAAAGGTTTCCAGGTT
Organism: Podocnemis expansa; assembly: GCA_007922195.1. Lineage (NCBI taxonomy): Eukaryota > Metazoa > Chordata > Testudines > Podocnemididae > Podocnemis > Podocnemis expansa. The sequence continues at coordinate 671,751 of ML681998.1, forward strand.
GTGCAGATCAGGGTCAGAGGCTGGATGGAAACAAAGCTCCCACAGCAATCAGCAAGGAAGAAAAGCCAAATCCCAGTGGAAATGATACAGCTTTAGATCCAAGCATCAGGAGTCAGGACTCAATCCAGACTCACACAGGATTCAGAAAGGATCCAATCAGGACTTGCACAGGACACACACTACACTACTGTTCTGTTGGATGTGGGTAAAGGTTTTCTATAAGGACTTGTTTACATGGCCAATACACATTCCTGGCTGGATGTAATGGTTCAGAGAAGCTCCCAATACAGTCAGGCAGACTCAGTATTTTGGGTATCAATTATCATGTCTGTGACTAGAATGGTCTGATAATTGCTGAGTTTGTTCGTTTTGGTGTGAGAGCCCCCATCAAGCAATGCTTCCCTGCTTCTTCAATCCCAGAGTTCAGTGCGGCTCCTGCTTTGGAGTCTGGTTCTCCATAGTCAATGCAAATGAAGCTCCATTGTGCTGATGGCTTTTGGATATGGGTAGATTAGGAAAAGGATGTCTCCCATTTCCTACTGTTTTTGGTTTTCAGTTCAAGCAGAGGTTGGGGAATGTGTGGGGGGAGGGAGGCACAGGCTGGATACTATGCTCTGACTCCTCAGGAACACAGAGCTAACACGTAACAAGTCCCCCCGTTGATGGAGTGCTTGCCCTGAGCAAGTATCCCCATCACATTTTACTTAGTGATACCGGGTCTGATCTTCAATCCATTGCAGCCACTGCATCAGTCGATGGATCCAACAAACCAGCATAACCAGACCAATTACTAGTATAATTTGGAAGCCAATGATCACCACAATAGGGTGAAGCAAGATATTTAAAAAGCCTGTTGCACTGGGGCTCCACCCAAGCAAAGTTTCCCACCAGGAATGTTGGCCTGCAGTTTTAACTGTGGCTGTTAGTTTAGAGATTTCCTGGTTGTAGTGTTGAATTTCAAGTTTACCATTCTGTCCTAAGGCTTTGAGTCTTTGTAATTCAGCTTGCAAAGAGGGATGTGTTAATAGGTTCTTAACAGCAGTGAGACCCATTCCCAGTGAAATGGGGGAAACCTCCTTGTATAACTCAGGGTAAGCATGTAAATGCTGTACAGTCCATATAGGCACAGTAAACTTAATGTCACAAGTAACAATGGTGGTTACATTACAGAAACAGCGATTAATGTAAGGTACCATGGGTTGTATCCATCGTCCATTAATCAGTACAATATCACATCTCATTCTTACACATACACATGCTTTCCCAATATAAACAATAACAGATTCACTTTCCTGGGTAACATCAAAGGAACAATGAGACATTTCCAGGTTGTGGGAAGAAGCATTCATCATGTTCTTCCCATGCTTGGTCTTCACAGATGTACCCCAAACCTTCCTTTTTCCTACATCCTTTTACATTTACTGTATTCCACACATTATCTTTCTGCCATCCCCAAGTGTTATAATCTCTGGAGTACATTACAGAGTTATCATCAATCTGTAATCCCAGTGGAACCACTGGGTAGATAACTTCAGTTTCCTTGCCTGCCACAGTTATTAGAAATAACTGCAAACTTTGCTGCTGGTGATTATATGAAGCATTAACTAATCTCCACCATGATTGGAGAGCCAATTCTTCCTTTGTTACATGGGGCCGAATTAAGTTGATTGCCTCCATAGGAATTTGTCCCTGTGGCTTGCCGAATCATTCCCATGATGACACTTTGAGTGAGAGCCTGAGCCTGCTCACACGCTGAGGCCAATGAAATATTGTTTTGAAGGGACTGTACCCCAGATACCAATAACCTTTCATCTCTTTCTGTAAGTTTTTCCCACCCAGGAAACACCTTACTTATTAACTGTTGTTCCTCACTTAACTGTTTCAAAGATGCTGTTAACGGGGTTCCCATTTTTCCTATATTTTCTGTGGCATAAGACAGTTTATTAGCCATAACTTCAATATTTGCAGCATCAAGTAAAGAGACTCCAGCTCCCACAGGTGCCATCCAGTCACTTAATTCTCTTTTAACTCTATTTACATGGTCAGCCCCTTGCCACATTTGTACCCATTCCTCCCATCTCTTATGGCTAGTACCAATAACGGGAGCACATGCAGGTGCAATGTGAGAGATGTTCATGCCTTTTAAATGGATCTGAACCTCCTTTAGTGAGGTCTGAGGTTGAAAAACCAATTGTTCTTGTTGATCCAATTTTAACACATGAGGTCCCACAATTGGGGCTCTTAACCGTCGAAGGGGAGCGAGGTTTGTAATCAGGGGGTCAAAATTTAAGACTGTTCTTTGTTGTCAGTTCAATTTGAGTCCACACTGGTTTACAGAAAAGCGGAACAGAGTTTATTGTGGCTTTAGTGTCATAGCATAGTTGGAATGGCTCTCGGTTGCACTCTGTGTGCAGTTGGTACAGGGGCAGCATGAGTAATTGTTAGCAGCATAAAACTGGTAATGACGCTGTATAACTAAGGGGTTGCTGCCATTTCCATAAAATCCATGCATGTGACAGAGCAACTTTACTTCCTGGGCTCCAGCAGGCAAACACTTCCAAAGGTTCAGATGGATCACTGGTTCAGCATAGGGCCTGGATAGCATCAGACCCCAGACACTTACGATCAGCAAGGTTCTGGTGCAGAAATAGGGAGTCATGGCCGGTATTCAGGACCTGCAAGGGGGCAGACAAGAGAAAAACAAACTCCCACACTCCCCCCGTATACACTGGGGGAATTTGGGGCTAGCAGTTTAGAGCAGAGGTGGAGCAATGACCTACAAGAGGGTGGCCATAATAAGTCAAGGACTTGTCTGGCCTTTTACTGCCTCAACATCAGCATAGGCACTGACCAGCCCATCTGACGCGTATTTTCCAACGGCTCGAAGCCGTTCCTTCTTGCTAGCCAAGAAGGGTGGGCGGCAGAATGAAGAAGTCTTTTCATTACATTTCCTAAGGGTCAGGCAAGTTACCCTTCCATTTTTTTTTTTTTTTGAGCTGTGAAGGATGCCTAAAGTAAAGAAAGCAACAACAATTCTGGCAGTGGGACTCCATGTGCCAGAGCACCTGGAGATCCACACTTCAGTAGCTATTTTGTGTTAAATGACTTTGCCTAAACATATTCATTGAATCATTTTACTGCAAACCCCTATATTCTTCAGTGTTTAACAGAGAAAGATTCAATTTAAATCCTTGTACATTTACAGACGCTCCTGTAGTAATTAGGCTAACATTCTTGGATTTCCCACTGTAGCCCTTACAGTGGGTCTCTCATGTCCCTTACTCCAGAGAGGAGGCAGGGATCTGGGGTGGACAGAGAATGGGTGTGAGGGATGCACTTCGTACAGGAGCAGCAGGCTGAGGGGTGGCTCCCTGCATTAACTCAGTTCTCTTTATGGCCTGAGACAAAGCATAAGTCAGGACACTAAGAGGCTGGCGATCATATTTCCCCATATCCTCCCCTAACTTTACTAGCTCTTTCCATATTATGGTTCTAAGGGTTCCTTTGTGTTGGCGTGGCCCAAGGCGAGGAGAGGTTGGGGGGGCTAGAGCGTGGAGTATGATTGGCAGAGTGAGGAGCATTATTTGCAAAGGTGATAGCCTGCACAGGCTCTGGGACAGCTCTTTTGCTTGCCTGTCTTAAAGCCCCAGCCTCTCGCAGCAAATCTCCTGCCTGCTTGATTTTTGCCACTAATTTGCAGATCTCATGTACCCATGGGAAGTTGCTACTACCCCCACCAGTTCGACAAACCCACAGCGATTTCCCCAGTTACACTGCATGGGCTCCTCTCTATTTGGGCAGTATGCTGCTATGTGACCCAATTCCCCACATTTGTAACACCGGTACTTCAGACTAATCGAGGCCCACTGACATGGGCTTCCATGTTGACCTCACTGACCTTCATCCCTGTGGTCACAGGTCCTCTCACAGCCTCGGGCACTTCCTCTTTATTCTTGTTCATGGTTCCCAAATTCCTTGGTCCTCCCATGGGCCAGGGTTTGGGGGTTGAACCTGGTCTCCAGGCTGATCGGTTCTACCCCCAGGGCTGTTGGATTAATTCACGGGTCATCAGCTGCTTTTCTGCTAGCTCATCATAGGATGAGGGTTCATTGCAGCCTATCCAAGCCTGGAGATCTGGAGATAACCCCCATGTAAACTGGTCTACTACCAACAGCTCCAACATTTGCTCTGTGCTGAGGGTCTCAGGGCAAAACCACTTGTTGGCCAGATGGATCAGTTCAAACAGTTGGGATCTTGGTGCCTGGCCCCCCAGTAGTGCCACTTGTGGAACCTCTGGGCCCTCACTGCCATCGTCACTCCTGACCTGGCAAGAATCTCAGCTTTCAACTGGAGGTAGTCAGCCATGGCTTTCTCGTTCATATCATAATAGGTCTTCTGGGCCTTCCTGCTTAAAAAAGGGGTAAGTATACTGGCCCACTGCTCATGGGGCCAGTCCTCCTGCAGGGCTGTCCTCTCAAATGCCAGGAGGTATGCTTCCACATCATCCTCTCTTGTCATTTTCCTTAGAAATTGACTAGCTGGGAGGTCCGTTCTCTGAGGTGTAGCCTCACTCCCTATCCTGGGTGTGGCCACGGTCTACCAGGGCCTTCAACTGGCCTACCATCTTCTGTAGTACAGCTTGGTCCCAGGCTGCCTGGTTCATCAGTAGTTATTAGTCTCTTATTGCAAACACACAGCCTCCTGTTCGGCTGCAGTGGCTTGTACTAAGGCCTTGACCACAACATCCATCTTGCAGCTTAGGTGGGGTTAGACTCCCCCTGCTTTGAACCCACTGTGTCTAAAATCCCTCCCCTGACACCAAGTGTGACAAATAACAATACCTTCATTGTGGTGGGTCTTGCACTCTGGAAGGCTAGTGGGTCACAAGTCCCTTTCCTCCTTGTTTCTGCCGGTAGGGGCTGCCACTGGTCTTGCTCCTGGCGTAAGGAGGGGGGGTTTGGGACCCAGGCCCACCCTCTACTCTGGGTTCTAGCCCAGGGGCCTAAAGAGATGCAGCTATGTGCTGCTGACCAAGTCCCAGTCCTGCACGTCTTTCCCTTGGGCTGTTTTCCGCCTCCTCTTCACCTTTTCTTAGGTTTTTCACCCTGTCTCCCCTTCTGCTGGGTTTCCTCTCTGGCTTCACCTCTGGTTGTCTATCTCCTGTCTCTTCTCCAATGCCTTCTGGAAATTCTACAGCACAGCACTGACCTCTTTGCTCCTTCTCCAGCTTGTGCAACCTCTGTTTGGGTCGAGGCAGCTTTTATCAGCCACCTGGCTAGGCCTTAATTGATCTCAGGTGCCTCTGATTGCCCTGCAGTAACCACAGCTAGCCACTAAGGAAACAAGCTCTTAACATTCTGCCGCTTATATAGCTCTCTTCACTCACTCTTTGAGTGCCTGTTGCCCTTAATATCTCACAACATGTGTGTTTTTAAATTTGTCTAATTGGTTTCTAGGCAGATTCAGTCACTGAAAGCATACCAAAGTGACCTCCTTTTTCTCAGTGCTCCTTGTGGATAAGATTGTAACTTATCAACAACAAGTATAAAAAACTACTGTGTTAGAAATTGTCAATAAATTCTATAACCCTAGAGGAAGGTGTAGCTTGGATCCTCTTGGAATCTAGGGGTCCCTGGCAGGACTATTTGGTTCATTTTTTGAGATGACTGAACTGTTTAATAAAACCCAACTTAAAATTGATGAGCTAGTCACTTTAAACAATTATCAGTGAAAGGACCAATGTTTACGAAGAGAAACTGTCTTCTTTGCATGAGGAAGTATGTTATACATACAATCACTAATGTATTGACATCTCTAAAACAGGAGAAGATTCTAGACCTACCAGTAGTCAAAGATGAACAACTGTTAAATTGGCGTTGCTCCAAATGTTTTCAAACATGAGAAAGGAGAGACCCTTATGCTTTGACTTTGTCAGTGTTTATCATTAGGAACAATGAGAAATGGGATCTGTGACACCTCACCCCAACTGAGACAACTATTCTTTTTTCCAGAGATTATATGATGACCTTGTTGTTAAATGTCTCATTCACAGGTTCGTTACCAGTGTTTAACCCAGACAAGGATGTGTACAGGCAATTGGAAGCTGTCCATTCCATAGATGACCTAGAAGATGGCATCTACAAAGAATGTGTCAAATATACGTTTATTTTTGGTCTATCACACTTCAACTCAGACCCAGAAAGCTCCGCAGAGGGCCTGTTGCTCTGAAAAGAGGACCTCAGCACATTTGTAAAGGTAATGTGCTTGAAACAGACACTGTCAAGTGTGAACGACAATTACAAATGAATCATAATTGTTGTGTTGGGTTGGGCTGATTAAGTCAAGAACTCTGATAAAGAGGGCGACCTATGCTGAAACTGGCCAGTTTGCATGGTGACCAAGAAGGGTACCAATATAATCCTTTGAAGCACCAGGTTAGAGACCCATGTTTTCTTTTACTTCAAGCAATTTCTCCTATTCCCACTGATGAAAACATCATCTGATCCAGTCTAACAAGATTTAATTATCCAAAGTACATCAATGTCCCTTGTCTATATTCCCCTATTAGGGTTGCAATTAAAATAATTATTTATTGATAAAGAAACCCACCTAATACAAATCATGAATGACATAGACAAGAACAAATCCATTCAGTTAATGGATAAATATAATGAGGTAGGTCTCCAGCATTCTTTCAGGAGTAAAATATATTGTTGCCCAAGGGATTGCAATAGGAATTATTTTTCTGTTAAAATGCATGCAGTGTAAAATTAATAAGTACAGCATGAAACCCATATAAAGAATAGATGATAGTGCTGTTAAATATGAACCTGTGATACCCAAGACTAAAAGATATCAGGACTCAAAGTATCATCATTATGCCAATTCCAAAGGGGCAGCCATGTTAGTCTAGTTCAGTAAAACAAACAAGGAGTCCTGTGGCACTTCAAGACTAACAAATTTATTTATTGCATGAGCTTTCGTGGGAGAAAACCCCACTTATTTTCTCCCATGAAAGCTCATACAATAAATAAATTTGTTAGTCTTGAAGTGCCTCAGGACTCCTTGTTTATCATCGTTATGATACATTTCCTCCATGTCATACAGTAAAAGATGGCGTCAAAACAATCCCAAAAGATCTAACCACCTTCATACAAATTCATGGGGTACAGGGCCTATAATCCATAAGATTAGCCTGTTTACTTGTCTATCTGTCTATCCATCTAATTACTTCGTTTGTTTGTTATATTATAATGGGTTTATCAATTTGTATTCTGGGTGTAATGTGAGAAACCTCAACCTAAAGCATAAAACATATGTTTGTAAGCAGTAAGTTCTAAATTAAATATTATAGTCTTGCTATCTTGCTATACCTCTTACTAAAAATAAAATGAAACTAACTGGACTGTGTTATGTTAAACAGCGCTATACCTCTGTATTGTCTATCAAGTACATAAATCAAAGGAAAAGTCCTGATTTTAGATGACCTCATGAGGTCCCTTCCAGCCTTAATGATTCTATGGAAAGAAAAAAACACATAGCCCAATTATTAGTATAATTGATATGATTGACACAGTATTACAGTTACCTTCCATAATTGAATATCAAATAGAGAACATTTGGAATGGTATTAAATTACTATAAATGACTGTGGTTGACAAAAGTCTGATAAAGGTTGGTCAGTCTGAGTGCTAAAGGATTCTGAGAGCAAGGCCTCTTAGCTCGAGACAGCTTATATGGCAAATCACTAAGGCTATGTCTTCACTAGCAAAAGTTAGTTCAGACTTGTTAGTCTGAACTAACCTCGCGCTTATACCAGTAAGTTCAAATTAACAAGGTGTTCTAGTTTGAACTAATGCTAAGTTCAAACTATAACATGTTTTCAGTTCAAACTAACAGCCTTAGTTTGAACTTATTAAGTGTGAACTAATCTTTAGTTTGAGTCCATATCATGCTTAGTGTGAACTTAATCCGGACTAACCAGCCAGTGTAGACATAGCCTAAGAATACAGAATTTGCACATGACACTGATATAAGCCATGTATGGTTATCCAGGCTGCATTTGTGTAGCTGTGCTGATGTGACAGACGAACTGCCACGGTCAGGCAAGGGCCTAGTATGTGCCCATGGGTGTATGTAAGTGGGATCTGGAACAAACTAACCAGGGTCAATTGACCCTGTAAAACAGAACCACATCAGTATCCAGGTGAATGTCTGACAACATGTACATGTCAGTTGATCCTTGTGGTCTCTCCCAAAATTAATTAGGAAAACAAGTAATCATGATATGATAAATAAGTGCTAGCAGAGCATATTTTGGGAAGATGCAACTCCTTTGGAAAAAGGATATAAGTACTAGGGAATATCACATGCCATGTAAACATCTCAATTAACATCTGAAGCAGGACTGTAGAACCAAGGGCCCCAGAGAAAATAACACCCTACCACTAGAGACCATTAAATAGAAGAACCAGAAAGGCAGGGTAGCCAGGATCCTGCTACAGAGATGTACGAGTTTATGTTTAGCCCCCCTTGCCCTTTGGTTCCTTAGCACCACAAACCACATTGACAACCGTGCCTGTGCTTAACCCATGTGCTTTACTGAGAGCATGCTGCCCATCACCATCTATTTACAACAATCCATTCAAGCACTGGGGTCTTACAGTCTTTGCCCCAAAGCAGCCTAATCTCTGGTACTCATCCTTGTCTCTGGCACTTTCCCTGTTCAGGCTATCATCTCCTGCTCCTTCTCCCAGCTTCCGCTTCCTGGAGGATTTTATTGACCTTCGAGGCCCCATAGCTGGTCCTCATCCCAGCCTGTTGGTCAGCTGGCTCCCTTCTCCTCCTAATTAAACTTCCATAGCAGGGCTAGCCCAACCTGGCTACCACACCCTGCTACAAGGGGAATTCAGAAAACCTATCAAGTACCTAAGAGAACCAAAAGAATCAAGGAAACAGGCTCCATCTAGACTGGATATCTATACCTGCTTTGTTACCTAATCAGGATACAACGTGGGACCAGCATAATTATGGAGAGTTTATGCTTGGGGAACCGAGGCTTATTAAGGAGATGCATGTATAGCCTTTTCTGTTTGTCTGTGGCACTTGCATTTAATAGTTTTGCATTTGAAATTGAATCCTAGCCTTAACTGGTACAGGTACTGGATGCCCAGCTGTGGATGTATGAATAAATCCTGGCTCAACAAGTATATAGATGTTTAAGAAGTGCATTAGATTTCCCCTTTATATGTCTTTGACTCTCCTTCGTCCCTGCTGTGATTGCCAATATTGCCCGTCTCTCAGATTCTGACCCATCACCCACATTTTCATGACTTACCTGTGGGCTTTTGTCTCCTTCGTCAAATCTAGTTTAAAGCCTGCTTCACTAGGTTATGCAGTTTACATTCAAATACATTCTTCCTCTTCCTTGATAGGTGGACCCTAACTCTGCTCAACAGTTCTTGAACTACTGTATCACATGGTAAAGAAGGCCAGAAACATCTTGGAGCCAACATCTGCATAGCCATGCATTCATCTCTCAGATGTGTCTGTTTTTGTCTCCATCCCTACCTGTCATCACAGCGTTATCTAGTGTTTCAGTGTTATGAGTCGTCCAACATTGGTTTTCTGTTTGGATGTGTGTATGTGTCTCTGGGTATGTGTTCCCTTGGGATTATCTCTGGATCAGATGAGTGGGGACTCAGTTAGACCAATGGTTTGAAGCCTAGGTGTGCCCTTACTGCTAGCGATCTTTCTGCTGATCCCAATCTTCCTAGCTCTGCATAGGCAGTCTCAGGTTGCACTTATGATTGAAGAAACCAACATCACCATGGATCTTTGTAGAAACAAAGATGGCAGATTAGGCTTTATTGCAGTGGAACACAATGGTAAGTGACCTGTGTCAACAGGTACCTCATTAGCATTTGTGCTATCAACACAGTGGAACAGCTCAACTGACGGCAGAACTCTACGTCACCCCTCCAGCTGTATGAAGGTGGTCTCTCAGGCCCCCTCTTTTATACGGTGCTCAGGCTATTTACATTGTTTACTTGTCACCAAAGCTACCTTTTCTGTCTGATTAATGCATTACTGTTTATCATTTATAGTAAAAAGATGACACATTCATGATCTTATTCATACCCTTGCACTGGGTGTTTCAGGCACAATAACTCTTCTTATCTCTCTGGCACGGCACTGTATCCACTGGGCACCTGCTGCCTTCCAGGCCCTTCCTGAAACACATCCCCCTACTACTGTGGTGTCAGCTCACTTCTTGCCAGTTGCTACAGGTGTCTGCCGATTTCTGGGAGGTTATAAGGTCACCTCTTGACTGCTACCTACTTGACTGCATAAATGACTTGACCATCTTTCAATTTAGGCCATATCACTTGGCTCTTCTTCAAGGCTTCAGGACTTCTGCTTTCATTTTCTATTACTTGATTAGAAGGATCAATGAGAACACTACATGTGTCCCCAACTTCTTTACCTTCACTTCCAGAGCCCTGTAGCCACTTATAATCCACTCAGGGACATAATTTGCAGTATAATTAGTGCCTACATGGATGAGCAGCATGGTTTTGTAGTCAGAAGGTTGGATGATCCCTGGCAATCCTTCCATAATGTCTTGGATATGGGTCCCAGTTGTTAATCAATTTGTGAAACTCACTGCCAGTGGATGTTGGGAAAGCAAAAAGCATAACTGAAATTAGATAAGTACATGTTGATTAGGTTCATCAACAGCTATTAGCCAAAATGGTCAGGGACAAAACCCCATGCTCTGGATGTCCGTAAGTCTCTGACTACCAGAAGTTGGGAGTGGACATCTTCTTGCACAGAAGCACTGAAATTCATTACCTGTCATATTAGGTAATCACCTCATGTTCATAAATTTAACAGAAACTTTGCTAAAATGAATAAAGGAAGGAGAGTAAAGAAAAAATATGTCCAAAAAGAAGGATCTGATGGTACCATGACCTTTCAACAGCTTAAGGTGGGTTATTACTACCTCCCACGTTCCCCCCTAGATTTTCAGCAGCTTCCCAGGCATTAATTGGTTAATGGCTAGCATGCCTCTGCAGAGCAAGTTGCTGTATGAAGCAGGATGGAGTAAAATGATGCAAGGTGATTTGAGATAGAGTGGCATAGGGAGAGAGATGTACAGTGGGATTTGAGCATAAAAGGATTACTGATAGAGGGGATACAATAATATAAAAAATAGCCATAATGGGTCAGATCAATGACCATGTACCCCAATATCCTATCTTCCAACCACAGCCAAATATAGTCAGCAGAACATGGCAATATGGGACTCAGGGGAACTGAAGAGGTTTGGGAAAGATTAGTGACATACCAAGAGGAGGGGGGGAAGTAGAAGATGTGCAGGGATTTATTGGGCACTACAGGAGGATGGAAAGTAAATTGGATTTGGGGGCCAACTAATGCCAGAAAAGTGGGGAGCCAGCAAGGGTATTTTGGGAGACAGACACACTCACAAACAAAATGAAACAAATGGAAAAAAACAAACAAAACAAAAGAATGAGTCCTGTGGCCCTTTTAAGGACTAAAAAGTCTTTAAAAGTGTCACACAGCCACACATCTAGTTGATGAACTAGACCAGGCGTGGCCAGACTGTGGCTTGGGAGCCACATGTGGCTGTTGAATGAAAAACTGTGGCTCCCAGAAGAATGTCAGCAAATCAATTCAGGAAAGCAACCCTAGCCTAGGAGTTCGGGGGGGGGGGGGTTGGAAGGTGGGGAGAAATGATGGCATGATCAGGGATGGTGGGGAGAAGCGTGGCATGGTTGGGATTTTAAAAAACTCGCCACTAGCTTGCAGTCTTCTACATCGAGCAGCAGCTTTTTTACTGCATAGGCCTAATTTTCATGGTAACCTTAAGTAATTATTAGAATCTGACATCAGTAGGATCAATATTTGCCCTCTTACAATAAAATTAAAGTGTGCAATGAATTTTAAACTTAGTAATTTTGGAGTAGGTAAAAGTATATGGCTATATGCCTCAGTGCAGCTCTTGCAGGTTTAATCATCAGCTTGTGTGGCTCCTGAGTTCCATAAATTTGGCCACCCCTGAACTAGATTAACACAGGGATCCCTCTGGAACTTGGAAGATACAGAAGCTCCAGGAGTACTGGGGGAAAGGTAGAAATGCAGCAGGACTCGGCAGGAATGGCGCTATCCCAGGGAAAGACCTGGGACCCGGGCCCCGCTCTCGCGCATGGGCCTGATCCGATGTTGGGCTGCTGCCGCTGCCAGCTTGGCCCCAGATCCCTAGCTGGGGCTGGGAGAGGCGGGCACCGCTGTGGGCGGCCTGGCCCCAATCCCCAGCCGTGAGAAGCAGGCGCTGCTGCGGGCGGCCCAGGCACGGATGCCGGGTCTGGACGGGGTTGTGAGAGGCGTGTGCCGCCCCAGGCACTCGCGCCCGGACTTGGGGCATGTGCCCCATGTGCCAGGTGCCAGCGACACCCCTAGGACTGGGGGCAAGGTGGGATTTAGGTAAATTTGAGGACACTGGGATTTGGGAAGGGCGAGCTGATGGAAGGGACCGGAGGGGCATCCGGAGAGGTGGGCTAGAAGTGGGGCGCTGAGGGGCAGTTAGAGAGGCAGGTGCACTGGGGGCCAGGGCAGCGGCGGGAAGGTGGGGTGCAAGGCGAGACGCCGGAGGAGCAGGGACTGTGTGAGGAAAGGCAACCGGGGCGTGAGCGAGGCGCAGGCGCGGGGGCGGAGCCCGCCCTTGCCAGGCTCCCTGCCCGGGCCGCAGTGCGCCCGCGCCGCGCCCGCCGGCCGGAGGAGCCAATGGGAGCGGGGGACGTTGGTGTCCGGGAGGGGGCGGGGCCTGCGCTGTTGCCAGGGCAGCGGCGGCAGCCGGCGGCGCAGGAGCCCGGGCGCGGATCGGGGCCTGGAGCCGCCGCCATGGAGGCGCTGGCAGGTGACGGGTGGGGCGCGCGCGGGGGCAGACGCTGGAAACCCGCCCGCCGGAGCCGCGATCGGCCGTGGCGGCGCGTGGCGCTGAGCCGCAGCCCCGGGGGAGGCGCGGGCGGGTCCGGCTCGTGTCCGCGTCCGCGAGCCCGCGGGCCGGGCGGCTGCTGCCGGGCCTGGGCCGGGCGGCGCCGGGCACCGAGGGCCGCTCTCTGCCCTCAGCGGGGTCGGCAGCGTGGCGGGGGCGCCGAAAGCGCAGAGCCCCGTCCCCGCGGCCCAACAGCCGCCGGCGCCTCTCCTGGCCCCGGGCCTGGTCACCCGGCGTCTCCCTTCCCCGGCGGTGAGCTCGCAGGGCCCGGGCGGGAGCGGGCTGTTTGTGGCCCGTTAAACTCGCCTGCCCCTTCACATCTTCCGAGCCGAGCAAGTCTCTGCTGCTGCAGCGTCAGGCTCCAGCCCCCATCCCGACAAAAGACTCCGCCTTGCTGATGTGCTGCAGCCAGGGATGACTCCAGCCTTCCTGGGGTGGTGCCTGCTCTCTGCCTGCCTTTCTTAACCAGAGGAATGGGCTAGGTCAGGGGCGTCCAACCTTTTTGGGTGGGGGCCACGCCGCAGTTCTTTTCTCAGTCGGGGGGCTGGTGAGAAAATTTTTCATAAGACGTACAAATTGATCGTGCTTAATAAACTTTAGTAAAATAATAAGTAGCTTGATATTTGGCTTTGTTTTTGCTTGCACCAGTTGTCAGTATCTGCCCGCACATTTGAGCGTAGGGATACGGAGCATTCCAGATCGCCCAGGCCGGCCCTGGCTCCCAGGCTCTTGCGGCAGCACTTGGCAGGCTGGATTCTGGCCCCTGGGCCCATGTTGGACAAGCCTGGGCTCGGTCATACTCTGAATTTTAAACCCCTGCTTCAGGATTCCCCCAGTGGTTCTGTTTCTCATGTATCGTGAATGAATGATGATGCCCTAGTCTGCAGTACTGCAAACTGATGTCAGTCTAATTGTATCGCTCCTGAGCATTAGTTATACTGACTTAATCCTTGGTGTAGAGAGGGCTAAACCTATTGCCTCTCAGGGAAATGAAGTACTCTGCCAGCTGATCTCCTGTGGAAGTAGCTAGCATTTCACTGAGCATGACAGTGGTACAGCTGAGCCAGTGTGGTGCTGTAAATGTAGACAAGCTCTAACTTGTAAAATATTTGTATCTTTTTTGTTCTGTATGGTTGGATTAATGCAAATAACATTTTTTTTCTGGGGTTTTAACTCCTTACAGTGGACAGAGAGTAGCAAATAACTTCTTTAGTGCTAGAGTGCCTGACAGCTATAAAGGTTTATAGCTATTAATGTTGCTAAAAAGAACAACTACAGAACCATTTTGTCAAGGGTAACTATTTCTAAAGTGTTTGATGAAGTGGGATTTTCTCCCAGGAAAGCTCATGCAATAAATAATTTTTTTAGTCTTTAAATGCCACAGGACACCTTGCTTATTTCTAAATGATTAAGTCTGTCTACTTCACTTATCATAACTAATTAAATATTTAAGCTGAGAATGATATGAGGAAGCTAGCTGTTCCCCTCCTTCCCCCTTTTTATTCTACTTCAAAGAACTAAAGAAATTTAAGATGATTTTTATTGTACAACAGTTTTTCTCTTCATAACTGGTCTTGGCAAATCAGTCAGTTGAGTGCATAGTAGTTGACCACAGTCAAATATTGTGAAGTATTGTAGCAAGACATAGGATGTGACCTGCCTTTTTTGTTCCATCATGATGCCTTTTTTTTTTTTTTAGTTTTAAGAGCTTCATTTTATGTCTGACATTCTTCTGAGTTAAAAGAACACAAACCTGCTCTAAACAGAAAATTTAGTTTGACCTAGCTACAGGGGTTGGGGATGTGTGAAAAAGTCACACCTTGGCAGACTTAGTTGATCTTTTACCTGCATACTAGGGCTAGAAGTGTAACCCAGTTAAGGCACACCCATCCTTTCCCCAATCCTTAGGGCTCCAGAGGAGAGATGCCTGTGTTTACTCAGTTCATACTGTATTGCTAAGGGTCACCCATTCACAGCCCATAGGGCTCCGGGCATAACCTGATTTACTGAAGTGCTCACTCTTTCCCAATTCATAAAGCTCTGGGCGTAATTCTCTATGGGTTTGCAGGATCTTTTACCAGTGAAGGTAGTATCCTTATTCTCTATTTTTTAACAGTTACCAGAAATACACATTAAGCATACCACTCCCAATGATGCAGACAAACTTCTCCTAGTGGCCAATCAGGATTAGATCATTTGGGAACTCTAGCTTCTGAAAACACAGTTGACAGATTGTTGAGGTCTTGTGTTTCTGATCTTCGGCTGTGTCCTGTTGTTAGGTTCCAAAGAACTTCTTTTTGGACCTCAGTTTATACAGAGAAACTTGAGTCATGATTAGACCAGTCATATTACAAAATAATTCTTTGACCAATCCTAACATGCTGGAAAATCATTGTTTTTATCAGTCATACCTGAACCAAACAGAAATCATTGATCTAAACAATAGAGGTGTGAGTACCATAAAGACAAAACAAGAAGTGTAGGTTTTACAACTGCAACTAATGGAAAGTGATTCCTTGCCAGACAAACTACTATTAAACAAAAGGGGTTTCCTTCTTTGTTTGGGGGTGATAGGTACTCTTAGGACAGTGGCACTTTCTTAACAGCTCAGTTTTACATTGTCTTCATGTAATTTCAGTACTGTGAAGACATGACTACTTAGCTTATGCTCAATTTCAAAAGGGATAGCCGTGTTAGTCTAGTCCAGTAAAAAAACAAGGAGTTGTGTGGCACTTTAAGACTAACAGATTTATTTTTTGCATGCGCTTTCGTGGGAAAAGATCCCACTTCCTCAGATGCTTCAAAGATGGGTGAACTTACAGAAAGGAATGAAACTAAATGCAAGGGGGGGTAAAACATAGGATCCGGTCATAAAGTAGCAGCAAATCAGAGCAGTTTACAGGCTTCCCATGGTTTGAGCCTGTAAACTGCTCTGATTTGCTGTTACTTTATGACCTGATCCTATGTTTTACCCCCCCCTTGCATTTAGTTTCATTCTTTTCTGTAAGTTCACCCATCTTTGAAGCATCTGAGGAAGTGGGATCTTCTCCCACGAAAGCTCATGCAAAAAATAAATCTGTTAGTCTTAAAGTGCCACACAACTCCTTGTTGTTTTTTTAGCTTATGCTATCACTCCTAATGTGACTGTTACTGCTTAGCCCAAGAGCAAGGCCTAAGCTTAGCCAAAAAACAAGGCCTCAGATCTTCCAAACCCAACCTTAGCCCTGGGGATGACTTAGTTGTGTTGAAGGAATAATTCTTCTCTTGATCTTGCTTCTCAGAGTGGATTTACTACAGCGATGGCAAAACTCCTTCTGTTGCTCTCTATTTAGTGTCTACACCAGTGTTTCTTTACCTTTAGTGGCCAGAGAACACCTAAAGGTATTAATTACTTATGGAACACCTGATGAAAATGTTCTCAAAAAAGCCAGTAACATTGGTAGGAAATTTAAAATGCCTGTCGCAGCGAAGCTTCTAGGCATGTGTCAACTTCCACTGCCACGTCTCTGGAAGATTTGCTATCGCAGGGGCATTTTAAATCGCTCCTTCCTTTCCACTCAACACCCCCCCCCCGACCCACTTGATGGAGACTAGTCAGGATCAGTCATGGAACACCTGCACCAGAGCACTGATGTTCGAAGGAATGCTGGTTGAGAAACACTGCTCTACGCTACAGCAGCATAGCTGCAGTCCAGCACTTGTGCTGCTGTAGTGCAGGGGTAGGCAAACCCTGGCCCATGTGTCAACAGTGGCACTCGAGCCTATTTGGAGTGGCGTGTGTCACCACAGAAGTTGCTGCTCCTGCCACTGAAAGTCACTGCAAGTGGCTTCTTTTGAGGGGCATTTAGGGCACAGGGGATTCTTGCCATATAAAGCATGCCATATAAAGAAGCTGCCCCGGGGCGGCTCATCTCCACAGTGGGCCATCACCAAAAGGAGCCATTCCTGGGCAGCTTCTTTCTGTGGCCTGGCAGGGGACCTTCAAAAGGAGCCTCTTCGGACAGCTTTTTTCTGTGGTGTGCTTGGGGACCGCTGTCCCCAGGCATGCCACCAGGAGGAGCTGCTCCAGGTGACTTCTTTCCATGAGCAGCTCCTTTCAGCACAATGCCTGGGAAGTGTTCTTCCCCACCACTTTAGCTTTGGTCACCACTGAATTTTTAGGTGGCTGCTGGCACAGGCTGAGAGTCAGGAAGGAAGGGCTGGCACGGGGGTTGGCAAAGGTTGCTGACCCCTGCTAGTGCTTGTGGTGTAGACACATCCTCAGATAAATAACATTTTTTGTAAGTTGGCAGAAGTATATACGTAGGGCCAAGTCTGTTAGTTTACCATTTCTGATTTCATTAGAACGGTCAAATGCTCAGCCCTATATAAACTTGGGAGAATTTGATTTTTTTTTTTTTAAATTAATGGGTGTCTGTCTTTTAAAATATTTTGTCAGTTTAAATTTTCATAGTTGCAAGGTATTAGAGGGAGTAGGAGAAAATAATTGTTTTTTGAACGTAGATATTGAATTTCAAAGACTTAGTTTTATGGTTGTTGAAACACAAATTATCAACATTGGATGTCAAAATAGCCGATGTAAATTTTAAGTTCTCAAGTGCATTTTTCTGGCATGCCTTATCTCAAATTTATTCTATTAATAGAAATATTTTTCATCAGTCCGAGCGTGTGTACTGTGAAATTGATGTTTTCTGACATTTAGTGATAAAAATCGAAGCCTTCCAAGGCTACTAGTATAGAATTTCATTGAGTTGTTTGGCTTTGTAAACTTTCTTATCCTGAATAATTGTACTCCAAGGTAAAGGTTCCCAGAACTATCAAGAATAAATTCAGGACTTCTTGTCTTGTCATTATAATGTATTTTTCTTAAGTGAATCAGTCCAAGAAGAAACAAATACTTTGTTTTGTCAGTTTCAAAACAGGACTAAAATTGCCTACATTTTGTTTCAACAGTTTCAGGGTACGTAAGTAAATAATACTTTTATTTTCTAGAAGGGGCAGTGCCAGTTTAAATTGTACCGTATCGGGCTGTGATGACATTGAATGTCACAAGTCAAAGATCAGGGCTAGTCAGCATTTGTGAGGGAGGATAGTCTTCAAAGAAAAGAATGACACAGAAAGTACTGGTGTTTTATTAGATAGTATTCTCCTTTCTAAGACATTAGTGAACCAGTGTTTCAATATGCTGGTGTTGGTGGTGCCATCTTGCATTAAATGTAAAACAGTTGTAGGAATTTTGCATTGAAATTTGCAGCTTCCAGAACTCAGTATTGTAACCTGTAAGATACACCTATTTAAACTAGCTTTTAATCAATCAGGGAGCAGGGAATTTTCTGATAAGATGTGCAGATAGCTAATTGGATAAGTTGGAAAGCGTTTAGAATATGTGAACCATATTGTTTGGATCTGTGTATGTAACATTCAGAGGGCTTAATCATATTTCTTGTATTGTAGTTGCACCCCTCAGGGCATGTATCTAGTGCAATTGAAAAACAATCTTCTCTATGTGACTTCTATTTTCCTTGGAACTCACTTCTGGCTTTCTTCTGAAATGGCACCAAGCTCCATTTTGCTTTCTAAATTGGTTCTGAAAAAGCAGCTTTGGAACTTAGACTGGCTGTAGGGAGGATCAGGGCTCAAATATATGATTTGACATGACAAATCTGACATAGCAGGTTTTCAAAAATTAATCTAAAACTTCTCAGGTTTTGTTAGTTATTGTGGAATCTATTTGCTGATTAGTTGTCTTGAGTACAAATTTGGTTTTATTAGTATATTGTTAATTTTTTAAAATTATTTTTTAAAGACTGTATGAGACCTGACTTTCAGAGATGCTAAGGACTTGTGGCTCCCATTAGTTACAGCTGGAGTTGTTTATGCTCAGTACTTTTGCAAAGTAGGTCCAAACTTTTTCAGAGTCAGCAGTGGGAGTAGTGTTTGGTAGGACCCAATATCAGCTAGGGATCAGAAATTTTTATAATGGACTTCTCAAAATGCAAGCATATCAGCATTCATAAAACATTTTAAGAATTATTTTTCCACTTTAAAGGAGCACTGTCCTCTTAAAATTATGAGACATTTAAAATGTGAGTTAAAAGTATTTTCAGATAGAACATTGTCTGCTGAATCATCTTTTCAGTTTCTGTGGTTTTACAATCACATTTTCCCCTTCTAATCTGTTCCTCCTCCTGCTCCCATGTGAAAGACCCACGTAAACATGAGAGGCTGTCTATGCCGGTGAAACAGCTAAACTAAAAAATGCTATCATATGCATATTGACTGCCACACCTCTTTGGAGTAACGAAGATTTTATGATGTCAACAGGCAGATGAATTTTGAAGGGCAACCAATAGCATTTGACAGGAATGTCAAAGTGCAATTAATAAATATAGTACTTGTATTTTTTTTCATTTATACAGTGAATCTTACCTAGGTTCACATACACAACTTTAAAAAGCGAACTTGTAATACAATTTCAGTTAATAAAATTTCAGTGACTCCAAAGATTCCCTCCCCATAAATATCAGATCCAGCCACTCAGTACCTCATTAGTAAAACCATGAGCAAACAGGGCAGGTGTTACACTCTTTTGGAAAGTAGCCTATGGCTGTGTCAAATTAAAGATAAACATTCTAAAAGCAAGGCAGGGCGTTCTATGGCCTGAAGGATAAATCTAGAAAGTCACATCTCCCAACTTTTCAGCCACTGTAGTACTACCTAAGTAGAAATTTATAACTAACTGTAATACATAAGGAGGTCTAAACTAGTCAAGAGTGCATTGGAAGTCAAGAATACATGCCTCCTAAATGCCATGAGAGAAATGCTGGTAAGTAGGAATGCAGCCTAATTCTGAAGATTTGGAAAGGTCCACAAAGAAGACATCACAGTAATCCAATCTCACAGTCAGAAAGGTATGGATAACTGACAAAGAGCCACATCAAAAAGGAATGCCTGCAACCTCTGAGTCACATATGTAAGGGAGACAAACTTTTTCTGGTCATTTCTGCAGTAGCTGGAGGAAGCTAAAAATTTGGGAAGGGGTCTCCAAAAGCTGATAGGCATTTGCATCTTTTGAGATGTCCTGGAGTAGGAACTTTTGTTAACCAGTGGTTCTATCGCTGTTCTATAACCACTTCTGATTTGTTTTATGCAAACAGACATCATCTTATCTGCTGGTAGATTGAGTGAAGCCAACTTGCTCTTTTTTGAGACCCAATCTATGCCTCACTGTGGGAAAACCAGGTGACTACGGTGTGACTTCAATGAAATGAAGATTTAGAGCAATGTGGCATATAAGTAGTAGTGCCACTTTAACAAAATCATCGTGGTATTTCACTCTGGTGTCCTTGTATACATCTGGAACAAAATGGATCAAGATGGAACACAGTGATTCTCTACAGAAGAGTACTCTAGGTAGATACTTCTCTGCTACAGGACAGAGTAAAAATTATATTGATTCAACTGGGATTCCATTTCCTGCTACACACTCCAGGTGTGTGAACAGCTAGTGGTCAGTAGTATCAAAGGAAGCTTCTAGAATACAGAAAACACAAGAAAACTGCATAGATGGAAGATCTTTATTCATCCATAGGAGATTAACCAAGGAGGCTATTATAGTCTCTATATCATTCCCAAACCTTAAGCTGGTCGAAAAGGAAATCAGAATACTGCTAGAATTGCCTTACGACAACTTCATTGATCTTTTGTTAGTTTGTGCTGTGAACAGAGGCCTAAATCTCATATTTCCCAGATCACTGGTTATGGCCCCTTTTAAATTTTTTTTGTATTTATTTGCTCTTGTGATTCTGGAAATTTTGAGATACTACCAGGAAGATGCATGATGTATTCTAGCTCTCTTTTATGTGTCAGTTGTAACCATCTAGTCCAGGAGTGGGCAACATTTTTGGTTTGAGGGCCACATGTGATATATGGCCATTTTTAGCAGGCTACAGGAGGGTAGGTGGAGTGGAGAGGTGGGACTTGGAGGGAGAGTGGCCATCACCCCTCCCACGAAAAATGTGTGGAGCTGGGCTTTCACTCCCTCTCCCAGCTTTAGCAGTGGATCACATCGCGTCCACAGTGCCACTGCCATGCTCCTCCCCCCTCCCAGGTCCAGCAGCAGATTATGCTGGGGTCTGAGTGCTGCTGCCTTTCCATCTTCAGCTTTGGGGAGGAGGGGGAGAGCGATGGGGGCACTCTGGCTATGGTGCAAGCTGCCACTGCTGCCTCCTCCAAGCTCAACTGGAGCTAGGAGGCTGAGGGAGCGGCTCAAGCATTCTAGCTGCAGTGCTAACCATTGCTGGATTTGGGAGGGGGAGGAAGAGTGGTTGCGGCAGTACTCTTGCCACGGCATGAGCCGCTGCTGGAGCTGGCGGGTGGAGAAGCGGCTCTGAGCTGGCAGGCCAGACACACCTGATCTGGTCATACACCATACCTGCCATTTGTTTATATATTATTGAAGCAATACACTTTCTTCTGTGTTCCAAAGGGGCAGCCGTATTAATCTAGTTCAGCAAAAGAAGCAAGGGGTCTTGTGGCACTTAATGACTGACAGATTTATTTATCACATGAGCTTTTGTGAGAGCAAATCCCACTTCGTCAGACACTTTTGTAAGTTCCCCCATCTTCAAAGTGTCTGATGAAGTGTGATTTTCTCCCACGAAAGCTCATGTGATAAATAAATCTATTAGTCTTTAAGTGCCACAGGACTCCTTGCTTCTCTTTGTGCTGTGTTATCCTATAATCTGTTAAAGAAAATGGAGATCAGACAGTCAAAGTGAGATGTTTTCACTGGTAAAAATACATAAATGGAATAATATGCAAAAATCCCTATTTTGATGTGTTCCTCAGGGTGTAAACTGCAACTGTGGTATTGCTTTGCTTCCCTGTCTCACCAGCCTGAGATCTCTCTCACCAAACCTTGCCAGTGGCAGGCAGGAAACATGTCCTGGCATTATTATATCACTCAGCCACATGCATGCAGAGGTGCCTCCAGATAAAATGTTTGAAGGTTCATTGGGATGCCTATGAATAGAGAGGGGAAGCACCAGGAAATCTCCCAAGCCTCCTGCTTTGTACCCCAGAAATATACTATTTTATATTGTTCAAGACTTTCTATTGAACAGTGAAAGCTTAATAATTAGTTCACCAATTCCTCAAAGGAAAGTGGATAGGCACCAGCCTCTGTACTTTGAGCAGAATTCTCAAGCACTTCAGGCAAACTCACTGTTAAGAATTAAACATTAAAATGAATGTATTAACTAAAGAAAGATAGATTTTAAATGGTTATAAATGGTAGGCATAAAGCTGAGAGTTACCAAAGAAAATAAAAATAACATGCAGTCTAAATTCTAACCCTGTTTAGACTAAGCCAGAGTTGAACCAAGCAGCTTTTTGCTTCCCACTGGATGTTGCAGGTAGGTCGCAGTTCTTAATATGCAAGC
Organism: Podocnemis expansa; assembly: GCA_007922195.1. NCBI lineage: Eukaryota > Metazoa > Chordata > Testudines > Podocnemididae > Podocnemis > Podocnemis expansa. The sequence goes on from ML681998.1 coordinate 694,215, forward strand.
TGACTTTCTTTCTCTGCCTGGGATCAGTCTCCTCAATTCAAGTCTTTGTTTTCCAGTATTCTTGTTCCTTCAGCATAGGTGGGGAAGAAGAGAGGAGGTCTCATGAGGCTACTATCCCTTATTTTATATTCTTAGTCTATGACTTGAAAGAAACTTATACAGGCATATTCCAAAGTGGTAGCTATGTTAGTTTCATTCAGCAAAACAAACAAGGAGTCCGGTGGCATTTTTAAAAACTTAACATATTCATTTATCGCATGAGCTTCTGTGGGAGAAAATCCCACTTTGTCAGATGCTTTGAAGATGGGGGCACTTACAGAATGGGAGGAAAATAAATACAGGGAACTGTAAGTCATAGGATCAGGTCACACTGTAAGAGCAAATCAAAGCAGTTGTTAAGATTCAAATGCTGAGACTTCAAAAAAAACAACACTGGAAGTTGCTAGCACTGGAAGTGTCTGACAAGTGGGATTTTCTTCTACAAAAGCTCACATGATAGATAATTTTTTTAATCTTTAAAAATGTCACCAGATTCCATGTTTGTTTTAGTCTTATTCTGAGATACTTATGTTATATTTGCTATTATATGCTTTGGATTAATGTACTTGCACCCTTTCCTGCAGGACCAGTCAAGAGAGATGTCTGAATTCTCAACTCTGGGAGGGAAAGGCAGAATTACAGCTGAGAGCTATAAAGCTGAGTAAGAGTATGACTATTGATAATACTTTTAAATATCTTAAAACAAAAGATCTTAACAAACCAAAGAAGCTCAAAGAAAGAGTAGTTGGTGAACACACTCTGGCAATAGTGTTCACCATTTTTATAACCTAAGCAATATGAGTCTTCCTCCCAAGCCTAAACTTAAGCTCCTTTATGCACAAATTCTGGGGTGCATTACTTCTGTAGTCTGGCGGGCAAGGGTTAAAGTAGGCCAGAATGCCCTGGAACGCAAATCTGGGGTCCACAAATTTGAGGGACCAGTGTTCCAGGGCCCCTAAAAATAGAAAAAACAGGCGGAAAGCACACTCCACTCCGCCTGGGCCTGGGAGCTGTGGCCAGCCTAGGCTGCTCCTTCACAGAGAAACAGGCTCAGGCTGTGCCAGCTAGGAGCTGCCTGCCGGGTCGTAGTGCTGAGAGGGTTTCCTCTGTGTGTGTGCTGGGCTGCCCAGCCTACATAGAAATGAAATTCTTCCAGCACTAGGACCCAGTAGGGAGCATCTAATTGCAGCACAGCACCAATGTTCCCTCTAAGCTGCGCTGGCGCGCTGCAGCGCAGCCCGCCACAGCCGCCAGCGCAGCGAAAGCTGCCGGCAGCTGGAGCCTCTCCGCAGAACTCCTCTGGGGCTGGGAGTTTTGAAAACTCCCGCCCAGAGAAGCTCCAACGGAGCATGCCCAGAAAATCTGGGCATGCTCTGTAGAGCTTCTCTGGCCTGGGAGTTATGGCTGGGCCCTCTGGTTCCAGTCCAGCCCCAAGGTAAGTTGTGGGGGGGGCCGAGCGGGAGCTGGAGGGCTGCTGCCGGGGGGGGGG